>JANHFL010001972.1:101812-117854 GCA_032468155.1 Oxyrhabdium leporinum | reverse complement strand
AACATGGGGACAGATTAAAGCTCTCTCAGCACAATCCCAGAAGCTGTTAAAGGACCAGAACGTGGAAAACACACCAGCAAACTTTTTGCTTGCTGCGTTTGCTTGTCTCAATGCTAATTATAACTATTATTATGAGTACACTACTGTCTTATGTCCTAGTTCCTTGTATGGCTTCTCCGCCTATGTCAGCAGGAGTATGGATTAGACAAATTATACCTATTATCATAAGGGGGAATTTAAATTATTTTATTGCATGGCCATTGAGTTACCTATGCTCCCTATCTGGCACTGTTTAAAAGTGCTTTGAAATCCTGGTTCTCTATTGAGGTATTTTTATTCATGTTTTTCTTCCAATGTTTGGGTTTTTTAATTTAATTTTATATTTATTTCTACACTATCCTGCCCAGCAGAGTCCTTGTAGAATTGGGCAGCTTCATATATTTTTTTAAAAAAGTATTTTAAACAAGATAAAGATTATAAAAAATAATGACTTTGAATTAAACTTAGAGATAAATCTACAATGTTTCACTTAAAGTGATTGCTGTTTGCTTGTCCTACCTTTCTATTTGACAATAAAAACCTCTCATTTTCCTTTCTAAGCTTCTGCAGTATTTAGCTTCAATCTTCTTTTCTCATTCTTAGAGGGAAACAGAGATAAGTGTGCCTTGCCTCCCAGTGGCTCTAATTCTTTAAAATTTGGGGAGGTTGTGCACATGGGGTGCTCGGGGAATCGGTGCCTGGAGCGAGAGGGGAGTGTGGGCTGACTGGGTGGGAAAGGAGTACTGGACTTCCAGTGCTTGTGCGGGGAACACAGGCTTGGAGGCAGAGCTTGTTAAGGAGGACCTCTCCTCCACCCCAGCCATGCATTTTCCAGCCAGGCTGCTTGGAGTGAAAAGCATGCAATATGCTGCCACTTCCAAGATTCCCTGCATGAGTGCTGGAAAAAAAATGGCCAATGGTCGGCTGCAGCCAGAGCTGGGCTTGGAGCAGCAGCAGACAGACTTCAGGGTGCACAATCTACTCCTCAAGTTCCCAATGCCTGAACTGGCAAGCAGGAAGAGAGATTCTCCATTGTGCTAATGAGTATGTACGGACTGAGTGGGCTTTTTACTTTCCCCCCACTCCCCATCCCAATCCAGCACAGTGCAGACAGTCCAATGGAGGTGGAAAACGGGGCGTTTCCATCGGCCCTTCTCTTTTTTCCCCCTTAACCTCCTTTTGCCAGCATGAGCCAGGCAGGCTTGGCAGCAGTGGTGAAATCTAAAATTTTTCACTACCGGTTCTGTGGCTTGATGGGCGTGGCTTGCTGGTCATGTGACTGGGTGAGCGTGGGTCACAAAATTACACAAACAAAGTCACAAAATTACACAACTCACAAAAATACACCACCCCTACCCCATCAAGGTATGAAATTTAGCAACATAAAATCTCACAGCCACATATTTCAAAACATAAAGCTATAAATATGTTACATAAAATTTGCTTGCAAGCATAAAGTTTGCTAGCAAGCAAACTCACAAAATTAACTCATAACACACACCATTGTAAATATTGGGTTTTTTTATTTAAAAAAAGAGCAACTTTACCCCAAATTAGGCAAAGCACGCAGACAGATTGAGTTGCTCGCAGATTCACACAGACACAGCTCTATCTTTCTGCAATCTGCTGCCTCAGCCTGCCCTACACTGAGAAATACTTTCGATCCCAGGAATCCATCTCCATTCAACCGGCAGGCATTTTCAGAGACTGAAGTTCCCAGGGTGAGTGTGAAAAGCGGCGGGAACCGTGGGAGGGGGGCAGCTAGCTATGCCACGTGGGTGGGAACTGGGAAGGGAAGCAAGCGGCGGCAGCCGCAGGCAAGCTCTGGGGAACTTGGGGGGGCAGCTAACTAGGCCGCACGGGGACGCAGCTCCAGGTGGGAAGGGAAGCAAGTGGCAGCAGCAGCAGGCAAGCTCCAGGGACCATGGGGGGCAGCTAGCTAGGCAGCGTGGGGACACAGAGCTGGGTGGGAAGGGACAGGGAGGCAAGTGGCAGCAGCGGCTTACTGACCCAGGCACGCAGGCAGGCAGGCAGATCATGAGCACTTGGGCCTCAGGCATGTTCTCGTGGGAAGGCAGGCAGAGACACTGGGGCAGGGTGAGCAGGGGGCGGAGTGAGATGTGAGTGGGCAGGGGCGGGGCCAGCCAGAGGTGATATTTGCCTGTTCTCCGAACCAATCAAAATTTTCCTTACCAGTTCACGTCAACTGGTGCGAACCGGCTAGATTTCACCTCTGTTCAAGCTTAAGTACAGCTACATGACACTTTTTAATTTCTCACTGGTTTTGGAAAGATCTGAGTAATATTGTTAGAAACCTGGCCCTTAATAGCATTTTCTGATATGTGTTACACTTCCTCACAACAAAATAATTCATTATATCAACAAAAACAGTAAAGTCATTCTATGCATTTTCCCTCAGTAAATACAAAACCAAAAATCTTACCAATTATTTTACGGCAATTGACTATGGATAAAGAGCATATGACATGAATGAGCTCAGTTTGTTCTACCAATTTTCCCTCTTTAGAAAAAAAATAGGAAGCTGCTAATTTAATAAAGGAAATAGAGGTATAAGTTTTAATTATAAAACTACTGACTTGAATGAGGAAAATAAAATTACTTAGACTGGAACAATAGTTCATGAACCAGGGATTCCTCTGTTCCTAATCTCCACTGGCAGGTATTCAGAAAAGACTTTGGATGATCCAAAGTGATTCCACAAGGTTTTTCTGGGACGAGAAGCCATTTCTCTCTATTGCGAGGAAATCCAGAATGAAGCTCTCTCTGTTTGCATATAACTTCCAACTAAATCACAGCAGATGTCTCTCTTTTTTTGCCCATCTGTCATTCAAATTTCACTTTGTTCAAACTTTCGTTTGGAGAGACTTTTTTCAGTGTGTATTTTGCCAAGATATAGAACAGGAACCTGTAAGTAAATAAGAATTTTTTATAGGGAAAACTGATCTAACAGCTTTTCTTTTTTAAGGTCTCAATGAAAAGCTTTCTTATTTTGTTAATGAACTGAAATATTGACACAAGTATGACTTGTATTTTTGCACAACGGAATGTAAATAATTTTATTAACTAGCTTAGAGAAAAGAGTCAACAGTTATATTCGTTTATTTGTTAATCAAATGTATATAGGTGCCCATTTCACCAAAAGCAACTCTGAGTGACACTCAATGATAGATTAAAAATATTTAAACAATGAGTAAAATGTAAAAAAAATAGTAAATGTCCTTAAAGTACAATTAAAGTGAAGGAGAAAAAAAATTTTAAATGCCCCACTCAATAGCAGTGTCATCTAGCCAAGCCTCCAGTTTCATGGGAGCTGTAGGCCTGGTCACATAAATAGATCTTGAAATCCCAAAGGTGCTCTTTCAGAAGGCAACTGGACTTTCTTGTTATTCTTTGAAGACGTTTCTCTTCTCATCCATGAAGCTCCAGAAGCGAAAAAGCACTTTTGGGACATTATGACCTGGATGACTGAGAATCTCCATAAACATTCAGATCTTGAGGTTTTGGAGAATGTCTAAAGAGATGGGGCCAATCTGTTTTCAGTGGGAAGGATGTTCCATAAGTCAGGTGCCCTAAAAGAGAAGGTACATCTCTGAAATCCACCAAATCTAGGTCCCTGGCCAGTGATACGCACGGCATGCCTCTCCTGCAAGATCTGATGGGGCAGGCTGATGTAAGTGGGAAAAACAGTCTCTCTGATAGCCCGGCCTCATGCCATGCAGGACTTTAAATGTTAAAACCAGCACCTTGAATTGGACCCAGAAGCAATCTGGCAACCAGACAGGTTGTGGAGCAGAGAACATGTGCTGTTCATGAAGAATGCATTGCAGTAGTCAAACTTGAAGGTAGCCAAGGCACGAGTGAGTGTAAACAGGACTTGCTGATCCAGGAACTAATACAGCTGGTACACAAAATGAAATTGTGCAAAGGCCCTCAAGCCATGACTGCCACCTGCTCATCAAGCAGGAGTCACGAGTCCAGGAGGACCTCCAGATTGCACAGGAAAATAATTAAGCAGAGACAGTGCATAAATTCCTTGATCATATGTAGAATATAAAAGTTGTTGTATACAATATAAATATATATATATATATAAAATACTTGCAGCCTAGATACAACAATTTGAGTAGCTTTTTGGTTTTTTGATACTAACAAATCTACAATGAGTTCATCTGAAAGAAAAAAACTGATCTAAAAGATCATTGGTGAGGTCCATACTTTAAGCGAGGAAAACACTGTATTAAATTAGTTGTTTTAAAAGGTTGTTGCTAATCATGGGGGAACCACATGATTTTGGTTAGCAGCTGGCTCTTTTACCATCCTAATCCTTTTAAAATTACTCATGTATCCTTGTCAGATGCCTATGCCCAAAGAATCATAGTTAGCTACTTTTCTTAATGTTCCGTTGTGAGATGCAAACTGCTTTCCTGTCAAATATAAAGTTGTCAATATGGTAGTCAGGGTAGTAATAATATCAGGGGGGTGGGGGGAAATCCAGCATCAGATTTGTAACATGGAGACCCAATTTGGGACTGTGTATCTGTTCCCTTTCCTCCCACCCTTCATCTGCTGCACAGCTTTGTTCTTTTGAGAGAGACAAAAGAAATCTTACAGCATCCTTGTTGCAAATCCAGTGTTGCTAAATGTTAGGCTGATGAAGCACAATGATGAGTTTTAAGAAACTCAGTTTCTGCTTGGGTAAAATAAAGCACTCCACTATTTCTTCTTTTCTAATTCTTGAAAAAGAAACACTAGATGGCAGGGTTTCATCAGGGAAATTTTTCAAAAAAAATCACATTCTTGCTCCCTGAGCTTGGCCTATGAAATTTGGTCCATGTATTGTTGTATCCAGGATGCAACTTATACATTTTTAAAGAAACTTTATATCCAAGACTAATCAACACATGTATTTTTATAAGAACTAAATACTGGAACTTGGACAAATTAACCATATCATTCAGAAGCCTTTTTCCTTCTCTTTGTGAGGAAAAAAATGGGAAAAGTTGAAAACAATATAAATTAGGGAGAGATTTCTCCTTCCTTTGTAATATGTTTTATGATAAAACCCTCAATTCTGGATTCCAAAATCTATACAATATAGCCATGAAAAACAAGACTAATTATTTCAACCCAAAATGGGAAAATAATATATCTTATCCAAAAGGAGCGAATGTTCCAACTTCTAAGTTCCATTCTCATCAGTATGTCAGCTGCAACCAGCTCTTATTAAATATTCCCTGAGGTGACCAATATATTTGAAACAAAATTTTGAGTTATCCTAATTTTAATGCCACAGAATTTCATTTAAAGCAATCTTTATTTAAAGCAATCTTCCACTGGCTGACCAGGTTGGAACATTTAAATGCATTATTCCAGTAGTTATGTGACTAACTAGCACTGGTTTCATCAACTTCTTTTCACTTTGTGTCAAAGAGAATTACTGCTTTAGGCGTTTCATTTTGAGGAATTAGGAGTTAATTTCTCAAGCACTTCCCATGATGTAGATTTTCAGAAACAGCAATAATATCTGAACTAATATTTTGAATTTCCTTTTTTTTAAGAATTAGAGCAGAAGAAACAAAATAACGTGTTTGATTTTACCCAAATAGAAATGCTTAAATTAAATAACCTACCAAAAGGTATTCTGAGGTTCAGATTCGTTTCTTAATTCTTCAATGTTTCAGAAATATGTTTTTAAGAACTTAATTGACTTATAATTAAAAATTGGAAGGTAATAATATGCAAATGTATATTGTTAATAGGATACCAAGTAGGAACTGTAAACACAAGAGATATCTAGAAAAAAACTAACTGAATCATTACTTGAAAATATTAGTTCAACTTTGTCAAATTAAAATGTCAAGAAATGCTAACAGGATGAAAAACTTATAATTTGCCAAAAGGGTCTACTCTTTTAGTAAATGAAGCATTGAAAGGTTCCATTAATTGAAAAGTTCTACTAATCTCTTACAGCAGTCAACTTCCTATGCCTAAAGCTGCATACTATGTAAGCAAACAGTAGCTATTCCTCAGAATGCCTATTTACAAAATCGTACTACTGAAACTTAGAGACATCTTCATTGCATTTTAATTGCTAGTGAAATAATCCCATTTGTGATTACACGTCCAGAAGCATTAATGTAATATAGGTAGTCCTTGGCTTATGAACACAACTGATTCCAAAGTTTCTGTTGCTAAGTGACACAATTGTAAGCTTTGCTTCATTTTATGCCCTTTCTTGCCACAGTTGTTAAGGGAATCACTGCAGTTGTTAAGTTAGAAATACGGCTGTTAAGTGAATCTGGCTTCCCCGTTGACTTTGCTTGTCAGGACACAAAAGGTGATCACATGACCCCGGGACATTGCTATTGTCATAAATATGAGTCAGTTACCGAGTGTCTGAATATTGATCATGTAACCACGAGGAAGCTGTTTAAGTGTGAAAAATGGTCATCAGTCACTTATTTCAGTGCTGTTGTAACTTCAAACGGTCACTAAATGAATTCTCATGTCAAGGACTACCTGTGCATGATAACCCATTAAATGAAATCTGTAAGAAGTCCAAACTTTTGGAACACTTGAACAAAAAGCTTAATTTCAACCACATCAAAAGCTTTTTCTACAAAGTAACATGACTGGCTTGTGGCTATTAATTTTATTTTTTTAAAAACAGATGAGTCTACTATCTGAAAATGATGCACCCATGTGGACCAAGATCCCTCCCAGCCTTCAAAATTAAAGTGATACAAGCTTCATTGTATGAAAGTAGCAGGCTTGTTTTCATAAGACATCTGAAAAAAATTGCAATGGTATAGGAGTTATTTCCATCTTTAAAGTTTATTCCATTCATCATCGGGTCCAGGGGTCTTTCCATAGTTCATTGTATCAATAATATCATAGATTTCTTGTAAAGTTAGGGTACAGTCAAATTGTTCTACATCTAACATTTCTGGAATAATTGTTACCATTTAAAAAGCATTTTTCTGTTTACTAGAAATATTCACATGTGTGGAATACAATTTTTAATATTAAAAAATAAAAATTAAATTGTAACGACCTATAATAGTTCCTGAGGAATGTTTTATTTGTTTATTTGTCCGTTAATTATTGGATTTATATGGTGCTCCCAATTGCAAACAACTGAGCAGCAAGTATTAGTCTACAGAAAATGAAAAGATAATAATTTATCAGGTTATTCTCCTATTCCCTTTTTCTATAGTAAAAGAAAAATTAATACAATCTTTAAAAAAGAAAAGAAAAAAAGTGAAAAGAAACAAATATATAGTAAAGAAAAATAAAAGAAATATAAAGAAATGACTTCTCACGTTTATCATGAGTATGAACAATTTTAGTAACTTATCCCCTTCTTTTAAAATGCAACAATTGATTTCTTCTTCTCATAACCATCTCTTATCGATAAACAAGTCCATAAAGCATCATTATTTCAGTCTTGATGTCACCAAAAGTCACTTAAAGATTATCAGACATAACATATATCAGCATTAACACTGAACAAATAAACCCCTATCGTCCAATTTTTAAACTCCTGTCTTTTTTATCAAAATAAATAATTTATTATTTTGAATAAAATAAAAATTGTAAAAATAATAAAGAACGTCCCACAAGGATTATTTATAAATAATTTCAAATTTTTATTTCAGTTATATCTGGAGCCTTAATCTGTTTGTAGCTTTCTAAAATTGAAGTTTTAATCACCATTTTTCTGTTTATTAAAAATGTTTTTTAAGTTCTTAAAATTATAATTAAAACTTTTATTGCAGATTGAAGGAAACTCACCTAGTGCTATAAAACTTCTTCATGTAAAGCAGGGATGTCAAACGTGCGGCCTGAGGGACGGATGCGTCACGTGCTGGCCACACCCATGCCCGGTTTAGTGAAGGGGAAAAAAGTCCTGATATGTCACGTGGCACAGCCATGACGATGTGAGTTAGACACCCCTGATGTAAAGGTTCCTAATGCCTGAAAAACAGTTAAGTAACTTCTGAATGTGATTAAGGAAATATGAAACCTATTGTCCTTTTAAAGGCACTGACCATAATTTGAGCAAGGTGGCTATTCACTCATCTTTCAGAGCATTAAATCTGTCAGAGACCACTATCTCTGAGGAACGGCTGTCCAGAACACTTGTGAGTGATCTCAAATCTTTTCCTTGTTCGTGTTTTTTTAAAAAAATATATATCTTTGGTACAGGATGCCAGAGAAATTATATAGAATGTATAAATGCACTTCAAAGTCACCTTATCAGGGTGATGGGTAGCATATGAATTTAATAAATAATCTGCTTCATCCGAGGTCTTGTGAAGCTGCTGCACAATCAATTTCTTAATCACCTTCTCCAAAAAGTGGAAATTGTATACTGGATGAAAATTGTCCAGTATTGTGACGTCCAGGGATGGCTTCTTGGGTAGCAGGCAGATCAAATCCTCCTTAAAAGGTAAAGGATCAACCTTGTGACTCAAAGAATTCACCAGTCCTAGCATCTACTCAAATGCCAATCCTGGGTTTAAAACGTCTTAGCAAACCAAGAGAGGCATGGATCTAAAGAGAAGGATGAGCTAGCAGTACTCAGGACCCTGTCCACTTCCTTAGGCCCAACAGGTTCAAACCATTCTCAGATATCTGGGGCTAGTCTTCACCTCAAGAACTACAAGACCACGGTCAACTGTGAGCAAATGCAACTTATGACTTTGTTTAATAAAACAAAACTTATAAGAAATAAATATAAAATAACTACTAACAAACTCTAATAAATAGTGTTCGTATAAATATACCTCATTCTAAATTAGAATAACATTCTATTATTCCCATTCCCATTTGTGCTTTTTCTTTCTCAGGAATTAAGTGTCAGTTCTATTTGCAATATCTCAAGGACCATGTTCTGGTTTTATATAGAGAGAGTCTACAAGAAAATATACTCCCTAAAGATTAAAGGAATTATAATAATTCTCCAGCTTTACCTCATACAGGGACTCAGTAAAGCTCTTGAAATGAGTTTGTTTGGACCATTCAAAAATAAGAAGTGAATAACAGGTTTTTCAAAGCAAGAACTTGATTTAATTAAATAATTAAATTGACCAAACAGAGTACTTTGTTTATTATTGTAAACATTTTTAGTTGTGCTCTTCAATTGATAAATCCCACAGGAAGCTTTCACAAGAGCATACTGGGCAGCTGCAACAGGCAATTCAAAGAATTAGTAATAATGCACATTTATTTATTCATCTTTTATACACAGGACAGTTAGATTTGATTATCTCGAAATGAAAAAACAGTAGGTGCCAGATACATTAATAGCTGTGATTTTTTTTTTCCTGTCAGTCACATTTGCCTGACATATTTCTAAATAGTTCCAAATTTAAAGAGCCTGTATTTTTTCTGAAACTCTTTGAGGCAATAAAATCAAGCTAATTCACGATCAGAAAATAATGTGCAAACATTTTATGACAAAGTGAAAGTAAATGTAGATTTTTAAGAATAATTATCTGAAAAACACATTAAGATATGGAATAAATGTAATGCCAGACTTTGTCCAAAGATATCTTTACTGACAAGAAGGTTTTTATAGAAGCAAAAGAACAGCTATAAAATGATGGTTAACGTATGAGGACTTATTAGTACAAGATAAGGAAAAAAGGAAGATGAAGAGAAAATTAGTGACAGAAGGACATTCGTTTCAATAGTTTTCTTTTAATGAGATGAAAGAAAAGTTTAATATGGACAAAAGGACAATCAGAATCAAGAAGGAAACAGAATTTGAAATAGACTAATGCACAAATGATTTTCATAGAATACCTAAAATGTACAAATTGTTATAAGTTTTAGAACAGAGGATGAACAGATTAAAGACTGTATGGTAAAAAGGGCTTCAGAATTTGGTTATAATATAAATGTTGCTATGAAGAAGAAAATCTGAGAAATTTAATTTACATTGTAATAATTTAAGACAAAACTTTTATAAAATGATGTAGCCATGATATACAATTCCAGCTAAGTTGCCTAAAATGTCTAAAGGAAGTGTAAAAAGAAAGAGGGACTTTTTAACCATGCATAGATTTGTGAAAAAACAAAAGAATTTTGGGTGCAAATTTATATAATGATGCAAAAGACATTGCAGATTAATATTATAATGAAATCAGAATTATCTGAATGTGGCTTTATGAATGTTGAACTCAAAAATAAATATGAAAAATAATTATTGTATATTGCAACTGTGGCAAGATTATTGTAAGCATAAAGATAGAAAAATAACAAAATAACCCACATTATAAAACTGACATAGCTTGCAGAAATGGCAAAGTTAGCCAGTCTGGTGAGAGGAAAAACAATTTTAAAGACTGGAAGCCTCGTATGGACTTTTTGCTAAAACAAGAAAAGGCAAAACTGATTATTTATGGATTGGAGATTAGAAAGGGTTAAAGAAGAAGGATAAAAAGTAAGATGGCAATCACTTAATAGAAAAAAGAGTTGAAGTCAAACTTCAATGTTTTCTTTCTTTTCTTTACTTATGTTCTTTTTTCTAATTCTTACTTTTTTCTTTTCATTGTTATTTCTTTTCATTTCATTGTACTGTAAAATTCTAACAAAATATTTTTTTTTAAAGAAAGAAAATAATGTGTGAATCTTTGAACTCTTCACTAGGTGGGTTAACATAGAAAGCAAAACAAGGAGAAAAGTGCTACTGTTCTAGGACTTTGTTAGTGCCTAAAATGGAATAGAAAAGGAGAGAACACGAATGTTCAAGATCCTGAGGTGGTTTATGATTGCAGCAGAACTGAACTATTAGAATTGCAGGCAGTATTTGAAGTAGTTGTATACTTATTACATGTTTAATAAGTATAAATTCAGTTGTAATTTAAAACTACCTATATCATTGGATGAACTATGCATCATCCAAGGAAGTTAAAAAATATAAAAGCGAAGTGACTTGAAGCCTCAAAACAAAGCAGCCTCAGTCATTGCACTGCGTATTAAACTTTTTTTAAAAAAATGGTTTCTGCCCCAGATGATAAAAAAAAAAATTGTGCTTGCATTCCTGCATATTTTGGAACAACATCAAATGGAAAGCATTTGATACTCAAATCAATCTTAAAAAGTTCCTACCTCAGCAGGAACAGCCCAAACCCAAATGGGCTGGGTTTCATGGATTCCAAAGAGCAAACAAACATCAACCTAAAAAGGGAAAAAAACATAAAATTGAATATATTTTGCATTGAAGACTTGCTTGTTTTAGAATCATTTGGAGATCGTCGACATGAGAACTATTTTCCAAAACTTAATGACCCCTTATTGTTGTGGCTTGACTGAGGCTTAAATTTCATTAATATTATAAATCTGACGTTTATCTATGTCCTAGAAAATTAAACATGGGGTAATATGGTCATTAAATGTCTGAATAATATATATTTTTCCTTGGGATTGAAAGCAGTCAATCCATTCCAGTTGCTTAAACTGATCCTTGTTTGTGTGATATATAATGCACACTGTTTAATATTTAAAGTGAACTTGTGTTACATTGACAGCATATATGTTGCAAAAAATAAGATACACGGGCTTTGAATATGAATTCCATTTTAGCTCCAAACTAATACTGCATGTTTTATTTATTTATCTATCTATCCAATCTGTTTCTGCCAATCTCACTGCTGGATGGCTAAAAACATACAAACAGGATAAGCATCCAAACAATAATATTACCGTATCTGTCACAGTCCAGCTTTGATTTTGGAGCCCAAAAAAACATCAGCGAAATTGGTTTTTCTGCTACCAAATCTCAACAATGCAATTTTAGGATGGGGAGAGCTGCAAGCAGCACCCAAGCTCCCAAATCGCAGCTTTAGGCAATGAAGCCCAAGGAGAAAAATTGCCTGTAAGGGTGAAGTTGATAATGTATGAACCCCCAATTTCGAAGTTAGGCAGAACAATTATGTAAACACTGAGGTTGCTCCCAGATTCAAGTATGGGAAGTGAACAGCCAAAGTTCCATTGACTTAAAAATTGGAAGAAAATGGCTAGAACTTAAATCCTGCAAGAGGTCTGATTTCTATGCATATATGGATTCTTCCTGCTTGCATTATGATTGCTTATCTAGTTATATTGCACGTGTAACCTTCTACAGCTATCAAGTTTCTTTTGTAAACACGAATAGCCATCTGATTCACACATTGTATTAATCCATAGTTTGTTTAACCATGTTTTTTTTTAAATAAGACACAGTGACTGGACTCCCCTATCATGCTACATCAAAATCATATAGAGCATTTGATTGGTTGGCACAAAGTATCAATCCAGCTGCAATGTGATTTTTGGTTTTGCTTATACAGGTATCCCTTGACTTACAACCATTCATTTAGTGACCGTTCAGTGTTGTTGGTACTGAAAAAAGTGAGCTAGGACTGTTTTTCACAAAGCCCTTGCAACATTTCCTGGTCACATGATCAAAATTAGGTGCTTGGCAACTAGCATGTATTTATGACTGTTGCAGTGTCCCAGAGTCATGTGATCACCTTTTGTGACTTTCTGACAAGCAAAGTCAATGGGGAAGCCAGGTACACTTAACAACTATATTACTAACTTAACAGCTGCTGTAAGAAAAGTCATACAATGAGGCAAAGCTCACTTAAAAACTGTCTTGCTTAGCAACAAGAAAGGTTGGGCTCAATTGTGGTTTTAACTTGAGGACTACCTGTATATATCGTGGTAAACCAGATATCTGAGTCGGTCGTTGTTAATTAATGCTTGAGTAGAATACTCTTCTCGTCAGGCTTCTCTTGTCAATGACAGATGAGAAATAGCTGCAGCTTTGAGATCTATCTTGCTCTTTGCTCCTGCACAAGTCTTCTTTTCTGTATGTTTTTTCTTCTAAGCAGGCCCTAAACCAACAATGATAGAGATGATAAACATTATGGATTTGGCTGAATCTAGAATGCAAGATTAAGAATGTATTAATTACAAAACTGTAGGATGAGGCAGCCAGAATTCTGGAGGTTTCTAATGAAATTTTAGCATGGATGGCAATGTTCCTGAAGAATTGGGTAAAGCTGAATGAATGAAAAACACTCAAGTAAACTTTGTTTATTTTGGACTACCTGTAAGTGGTATCACTTACAGGTAGTCCTTTACTTATGAGCACAATTAAGCCCAAAATTTCTGTTGTTAAGTGAGACAGTTGTTAAATGAATTTTCTCCATTTTACAACCTTTTTTGACATAGTTGTTAACCGAATCACTGTAGTTAAGTTAGTGACTTAGTTAGTGTTAAGTGAGACTGGCTTTCCCATTAACTTGGCTTGTCAGAAGTTCACAAAAGGTGATCACATGACCCCAGGCCACTGCAACCATCAAAAATGAATCAGTGGCCAAGTATCTGAATTTTGATCATGTGACCATGGGAATGCTACAACGATCGTACGTTTTTCCAGTGTTGTTGTAACTTTGAATGTTCACTAAATGAACTGTTGTACTGTAAGTTAAGGACTATCTGTATTTAAAAGCTTGGGGCAAGGCAATCTATGGGACATTCCCTAAGAACTGGAACATCTCTGTGGGATCGAAAGCAGCCAACAGAGAGTAAGGAGAACTCTCATCAAATGGGATTGATACTATACTATTGATACTATTATTATCCTGTATCAATGTAAATCTGATTTCATGAAAAGCTCAGAAGGAGAATGTGAGTAGATAAAATACCAGTTGTCAATAAGATATTACATTAAGTGTATTCTAGTTTAGATGATGCTAGCAGCCATTAAGGCTCATTTTTTCTTTTTCTTAAACCTAAGCATCATCCCAAGTGCTACATAAGTGAAGTCTTTTCTGTAATTTTATCAGATGTGCACATAACAGCATTTTAAATTTCAATTGATTCCAAGAGACTTTGGCTTTTGCAGTGCAAAACATACTGTTGTTGTTTTTTTCAAAACAGGTGCTGGTATTTAACTTCCAAGCCAAAATACATTTACTCAGAAATAAGTCTTGCTTTGTTCACTTGAGTTTGTTCCCAAGTAAAATGTGTCACCTTGGTGTTTCTCTTCTTAAGATTCTTTTGTCTTAGGCTGATCAGTGAAATCACTCAATGGGGCAGAATAAAAAGTTTCCTCGTATGGGCAGACTGAAAAGGTCTAGAAACCTTACAGTCATACTTTGATTTGTCCACACAAATAAGATTAAAACATAGGTGAATTTAAACTGGGGGAAGGATGGGACTCTTAGTTGTTAAACAGTAAGAACAAGACTCACCGTACTTCTTCTTTTCATCTGGCGTGATCACATTAATACTGGAGTATGTATTTGCATTATGCAGAAATCACAATTTATATTGAAAGACAATCTACCCAAGAAACTCCACAATGATGGCTGGAAAATGCTGCCCATTCACTCCTCGTATATAATTTCTGATTCTCAGAGCCCCCAAAGCCATATTTTGGTCACAAAGTGCGTAACAATGGAAGCAATGGCATCTTCAGAAGAAACACATTATTTTTATGATATAACTTATTTTTAAAAGCATTTAAGCCTTTTGCAAGATTTGCAAATCCCTGAATATCATTTTAAACCCACTACAAAGAAATTCTCACTCCTTCTACTCAATATTCCATCACAATAGACCTCAGCCATCTCCCCCTCCCAAAAAAAAATTAAGAAGTATGTTTTCCTAGATATTGAAAGTATGTAATATCCTGATGCTTATCCCAGTGATGTAACAGTAACAGCATAACAGAGTTGGAAGGGATCTTGGGAGACTTATAGTCCAACATTCTGCTCAAACAGGAGACCCCATACCATTCTGGACAAATGGCTGTCCAATCTCTTCCTAAAACCCTCGAATGCTGGAGCACCCACAACTTATGGAGACAAGCAGTCCCACTGATTAATTTTTCTCATTGTCAGGAAATGTCTCAGTAGTTCTCGGTTGAATCTCTATTTGATAAGCTCCCATCTGTTGCTTCTTGCCCTTAGGTGCTTTAGAAAATAGTTCAACCTGATCTTCTCTGTGACAGCCCATCAAATATTGGAAGACTCTTATCATGTCACCCCTAGTCCTTCTCTTTTCTAAATTCGACATGCCCAATTCCTGTAACCATTCATCATATATTTTAGCCTCTACTCTCCTAATCATCTCTGTTGCTCTTGTCTGCACTCTTTTTAGAGTCTCAACATCTTTTTTGTAGAGGTGCAGTGGCTTAATGACACTGGAGGTGGTTTCTGTTCCAGTGGTTTGAGTCCTAGCACTGCACGTCCAGGTGAGTTCTCATCATTGCCTCAGCTTCTATCCACCTAACAGTTTGAAAGCATGTTCTATGCAAATAAATAAAATAGATACCACTTTGGTGGGGGAAACGAGCTGGTGTTCCATGCAGACAGTCAGATTCCTGCCCTCTGAACCTTCCCAGTTGCAGAGCCTGTTTGTGAGATGGTTCCAGGGAGGGAGGGGGCCTTGGATGATGCTTCAGGAAGAGCTGCTTGTCTTTCTTTGTGGTGTGAAGTCAGCTTGCCCTCTTGTGGTGCACCATGGAAGCATGCAAGCAGTTCCTACAACAGAGCTGGTACCTGGGCAGCCAAACTACTATTCTGCAATTGCTATGTACTCTCCTGTAACTATGTAACAATGCCACACACTAATAATAATAATAATCTTTTTTGTATCCTGGTGGACTCAACACAGTATTCCAAGTGTGATCTTACCAGTGCAGTATAGTTTCATTTGAACAGAGATAAAATATTTTCCCCTTTTACATCATGACCTGAATTCACACGTAGCAGAGGAGAGGACAATTCAATGTGTGCTAATTTAAAAATAGTTAATTAGAAAAATATCAGAATAGAGGTATTCCTGGCCTACTGGTTGCTTTATTTAATGACCATTTAAATTTACAATAGTTGAGAAAAAGCGAATAGAATAGAATAGAATAGAATAGAATAGAATAGAATAGAATAGAATAGAATAGAATAGGATAGGATAGGATAGG
>JANHFL010001972.1:57488-71965 GCA_032468155.1 Oxyrhabdium leporinum | reverse complement strand
ACAGTGGAAGACTGTTTCTATACATGTTTAATCAAAGGTTTAATTGCCATTTTCACAGGGTCTATAAGATTATATTGGGCAAGGAGTTGGAATAAATGATCTCCAAGCCCCATTCCATTCCTTTTTGATTCTTTGTAACATATCAAGTACTTACGTTATTGAAGATCATTCTTAATACTATATTTTTGTATTTGTATAGGGACGATGGTTCTTAATAGTGTATTTTCTTACATTGTTGTTTCTAAATATGTTTAAATTACTGCAAACCAAAGACATTCCTTTAGTATTTAATTTGAACTGGGAGGATAAAAGACCTTATTTTTGTTATAATCATTGTTTATTCAAATTTATTGACCACCCAACTCCAGTGTTCTGAGTGGCATAGAAAATACAAATAACATAAAAACAACTAAAAGCATTAAATCAAATAGATATCCTAGACTAAAACTCTAATAAACAACGAAATGAACAAAAGAAGCTATATCTAATGCTTAAACATTATGCATGAATGTGCAGCCTCTACATTCTGTGGCGCTTAGTGGGCTAAACAAAATTTAGTAATTCCTTAATTTTTTTTCTTACAGATTAAGATGTAGCACCTGAAAAACTACAGGTGTTTATGATAAAGAGGTTAGTAAATCACCCTCAATTTGATACAGACAGTTGCAAGTGATCAGCTTATTAGTTTCAGCATGAATCATCTCCTCAGTTATAGCAATTTTGCTATCCTGCCTCCTTTAAACTTCAGAATAATCCTTAGGTCTGGACTGGTTTCCAGAATTTTCACCAGTTAATATCCCCCACTATGCAGTATACAATGGTTACCTTTTAAAGTTTATCATATATACTTGAACATAGTATATGTGTGGACTGATTAATACTGAATATTCCATACCACTTCAAAATTAATCTGAGATGAGGGAATAAATTGCTACTAAAGCAGTAAAAAATACTTTATTTTGAACTCCTTAAGTAAGCCATTATTTTTCAGCCTCATTATATAACTTTGGGAAACTGAGATACATTTTAATTTTAACATACTTTAACAGATGTCCTTCTGGAGCAAATTATCTAGAATTCTAAGAATTTTTTCAAGAGTTCCAGGGACTCTTTTCAAGTGTACTGTCCAATTCTACTTTTAAAAAAAATCAATAGCGCTATTCTCCAATTTCATTAGGTAGTGAAGAGTTCTGTTTTGCTTTAATAATAGCATAAATGGAAAGTTTCACCAGCTGGTAGGCCCCACTATGTAATTGGACATCCTTCTAAAATTTGATGTCTATACCTGGAATAAAATCATTAATGGAAAGTTTCACCATTGGAAACCTCGTTATGCAACCTGTATAGTGCAACTACTTGTCATTTTTCCTTCTCCATCAGTTTGCTAGATTTAAAACATTTTGTTGTATCTGAAAAATAATTAAAAAGCGTTGGGGTTATTATTGAATGACTATAGGCAACAGAAAATTAATTATACAACTGTTCCCAATCAGGCATGTTCTGAATGGGTTAGGACTACAACTACCAGGAAGTTGTGGTGCCAATGCATTTCAATGGCATTGGGTTATAAAAAATAGATACATATAACGTAAAATACTGTTTTCCTTAATCGTGACTAAACTTAGATCCAACCCATAGAAAAGATAATATCCTAGACAATGGACATCTGGTCTCTATTTAACCGCATCCCCAATTCTTTATCATAAAACTGCAGTTTTAAATGAAAGTCCTATTGTACTGCTACCTTGAGAACTACCTTGAATAAAAATGGAAAAGAATGCATGACACTGCTGAGGATAGTTTTTATTTTAACTCCCTATTAATGTTCTTAGTCAAGATACAACTATTAAATATATTAACTTTAGGAGAAAATAATTGATATATTTAAAAAAAACTATTGCAAAGAGAAATCAAGTCTACACTTATTTTAAAGTGCAAATAATTTATTACGGTAGATAGCAAATTGCTAGAAACATTCTCCTTTTCTTAAAGCTTCCCAAAAGCATAATAGAAGTATTTTATACTAAAGTAGCAAATCAAATCTAAAAACATCCCTTCATTATCTTTGTTTTCTTCCTTATAAATACTCAACCCAGCTCTCATGTCTAATTATTCTCACCCTCTCCACTGACTCTGCAGCTGGCTCATTTATCATATTCTTTGTTAGAGACATCCTGTCAGATAACAGGTTAAAATGGCTTCACTCTGATTTATTCATAAATCACCCCCATGCTACTTTGAATAAATTTTATTTCTAAAGATTTGTATGAATACCTAAATACAATGTAAATACTATACACAAGTGACTGAGCTATCAAATTTCCAAACTTGAAAAATTGGAGCAATATTTAAATTAACAATTTCAATTACTTCCAAATTTTTCAAAATGCAATGGATACAAATGCCATGCCAATATTGTAAAACTGGGGGGAGGGGGGGATCACAAACAGAAGACTGAGTTGTTTATTCCAAATATGTATACTTCGTTCTACTCGCTGTAAGAGTGCAAAGGATGAAAAATTCTAGAAATAAGTTCTTAATTTTATTTTTCTCATGTTTAAAAAACCGTTATTTTAAAGTAGTTAAAACATATCAACCATTGCTAAAACAATACATATTTTGAGTGAATTAAAGAAAATATGTGCTATTATTAAAATATTTGTCCATTCTCCTCAACACCTAGTCTAAAATACAGGTTTTTCCTAAGATTATCGCCTGCTGCTAAATGTTAAATATATAAGCGTCTTTTTAAGTGATTCAAATCATTTATATTAATATCTTGCAAAACTATTACTGTTCCTTTTCTCTGGCAAACATTAAATTCAATAGTCATCAAACAACAGAGGTCTATTAGTTCTGTTTGGCAATTCTGTAATCCCTCCTTAAGCTTTGGGTACAGGACAGGATCTTTTCTTAGTTGCTTCATTTCAGGCACAGAAAAGCCAATTAAGCTTGTAAGAATTTCATCAGCAAATTCAACTTGTAGATACGCTGTGCCATCAGATATTTTTGCCGATACACTCCAGAAGCCATTACTGCTTGTGAGATTCCCTGTAAGAGTTACTATAAATGCTTTGATTTTCACAGTAGTATTATCTCTGTGCTTGCTGCTTAATAGAACAGATAGATATGTAAAAGGAGCAGTATCCAAATCGACTTTGTGACATTTATTCTTTACTTTTATCATCTCTACCTGTTCAGAACACAATCTGAATTCTGCATTGACTATTACTCCATCATTAGAGATTTTAGAGCACTTCTTTCTGCCATCTAAATTTTGGGTATATTGTCTTTTACCATTTGTAGTAAAATCTGTCATGCTTTCTTCAAATGTATTATACATTGCTCTTTCACTAGATTTTTTTTCTTGAACAGCTTGATTATTTATACTAGTGTTAGTGTTCAGAACATGTATCTGTTCTTGCTGGATCTCTTCTACTAAAAGTAAATCATCATCCATTGAAAATCCATCAAAATCGCCTTCCATATTTTCTTGAACTGAAACAGTTTGTTGTTCTTCATTTCTTGAAATTAACTCTGCAGATCTTTGTTGTGAGCAGTTCCCATAGCTCTGAAGAAGAGAAGGCACAGTAGAATTTAAACTGATACTTCTTGTACAGTATCCACTTTCAGGAAGAACTTCGTTTATCCTTATTTCATCATTTTCCACAAGACTTGCCAAAAGCTCTTCATCAGAAAGCCCTAATTCATCATCAGGCCTTGCAATTTCATTTTCGCCAATATCAGACCTGGCAATGTTAGGACTACAGTCTTCTTCTCCAATTAACCTGGCAAGCACTCTTTCCAAAGCAAATGTCTCTAGAAGGCTATCAACTTCACCTCCCAATAACTTCACATGTTCTGGTTTAAGCAAAAGTACACCTAAACGAAATGCAACTTTCCCTTGTATCATAACTTTGGTACCTGGAGGTAGACCACTGTGGAGTTGAGGAATAGATTGATATTCCATACCTTGGATATGACGTATACCATCAGTCATCTGTAGCAGAAGCATTCGAGTAGGATTTTCTTCCCATGACCTAAAGGTTCTATGTGTATAAGCCGTTACTTCCTCATTTACAGTGTTTTTTCCTCTTATTTTTTGCAACTGGGAATAAGCAGGCTGACTCACATCAACAACTGAATCAATTTGCATGGAATAAAAGCCATTCAATTCTCCTTTTGGATCATTTAAAATGAATTCAGGCAGAACAGGGTGTTCAAGATCTCGGAGATCTGTAAGAAGCCACTGCTCAAAAACTTTCTTGTTAATAGCAGCCTGAGCCAAACTGCTTCCATGATGCTCTTTTTCAATCCAATCAATACAAGCTTCTAGCCATTGAGTTGGCACTTTCACATGCCAGGTAGATAAGAGCCAAGTTTCCACTCTTAGTGCAACACCTGATGTGGTCATTTTCTTCTAAGGTAAAAAAAAAAGAAAAAAGGGATTAAAAAAATAGAACAAAATTGGCATTACATAAATCTTTGGGGAAAGATGTTGGCATATTTTTTCTGCAGGAGTTTCATACCTTATTCTGACTCTCATATCGTAGATTCTCTTAAAGTTAAGAGAATGACACAGATTATTCCTTATGAAGGAAAGCAATAGAATGCTGTCCCATTAAGAAACTCATTTTATCAGGCGGTTTGCTTTTAATAAAACACGCAAAGAAACCCGCAGTAAAGATTGCCATCCAAATATATTCACTGAACGTAAATAGGAGATCGTCTAAAAACTACACTTTGGACTAAACTGCACGATTATTGTCGCATTAAAAATGTGCAAATCAATACCATTTTAGCTATAGGTAAACAGGGTGCTGTTTTCGGGCTTCCTGCAGACTCCCTTCCCTCAAGGCTGTTCGATTTCAGTGTTTTTTGGGAGAAACCCGAAGACTTTCTCTTCTCTTACCATTTCTGCAAGAAGAACGCGCCCATATAACCCCTAAGGCCCCAGCCCCACGAGGTGAGGAGCACCCGGCTCCCCTTCGGTCCCCGCAGCACCGACTTGGAACCCTTCCCCCCCTCCTCTTCTCCCGCCTCCTTTTGTTTTAAGCGCCAAAGCGAGAACCAAACTTCCTCAGCTCTCGCGAGAATCCTTCCCCCTGTTGATTATCGACTGGGAGGACGAGGCGGAGTTTTCGCCGACGCCATTTTGTTTTTCCCTCGCGCGCACTGATTAGGGTCAATTTCGCTCTCCTTGAAGCGGCGGTAACGACTATAAAGCGGTTGGGATCGATTTTTTTTTTAACGTTCTTTCCCCTCCCACACACACAGTAAGTACCCACTCTCTAAGCAGGGGCGAAAGGAAACAGAAAAGATAGGTAGGAGTGATACATAGATAAGATATATACTGGTACGTTACAGCTTTAACGGCCTGAAGCAGAATTAGCGGTAGCGGCGAGCCGACAGTTGCCACGGAGGGCGGGAGTGATACTCAATAGTATCCCCAGGTAAAGAACGACACCTGTGACAGCCAATAAGGATTCAGGAGTGCAGCAGACGAGCGAATAGGAGCGACAGTAGCGCGGCTGAGTGCGCGCGCTCCTGCTTTTTGAGCTTTTATCGTACTCGGGAGGCAGCTTCGGCGGCGTTTACTCCGTTGCCTGGTGAGGAAACCGGGCGAGCTTACCGGACTGACCGTTAACGCCCTTCCATCTTTTGTTGGTGGGAACTATATATGTAGTGTCCACATACTTAGGCCTACGAAATAAACCGGTACGTGTTTAAAATGGGCAGATGTCTTCGGTTGAGGGGGTGGGCTGATGTTATTGCACCACGGCGAGAGAGGCGTTTTCGGCCTGCGGCTGTCCTTAACCCTCCACCGTCGATTGCCAGTGCCGCATGGCTGGCAAGGAGGTGACGGGCTTCAAGCCCGGTAGTCCCCAGCGCCTCCTGCTGCAGGAATCATGGCGGCTGGTTGTAGTTGGGAGGGGCGAGGAGGAGACAGCGCGAGGCGTTCCCTTTTCTTGGTGGCCCCGTCGATTGGGACGGACCTCGGTAGGCCTCAGTGCCCGCTTCGCCATCCCTGGGAAAAGGGGGGGGGGAAAATCGGCAAAGAGGTTCCAGGCACCTTTTGTGTTCTCCTGAGCCGGCGAATCCCGTGTTTGTGGAGCTGCCGCGTGGCGGTGCTTCTTCCGCTCGGGACTCCTCCTTAACAGCTCGTGATCGCCATTACTGCTCAAGCTGGCGTTAAAGCCGCCATTTTTAGTGGCATTTCATCCGAAGTAGTCCCGAGATTGCAGAGTTTATGGTCGCGGCGGGGCTTCACCTTTTATATCATCGTTGGTAGGAAGGGAGTCGTTTAGGATAAGGTGCTTAAATCAGGCCCGCCTTGTCAGAGCCAGAAACGAGCCGCAACTCGCGCGATTGAGAGAGAACTGGAGATCGGTTTTGAACAGAGCGTTGCTTTATAGCCAAGGCTCCTTTTCTTCGCCTAAAACCATGGCTTACAGTTAAATCATGCTTAACGCGTCCTCCTCTCTAATATAGCTATTGCTCCTGTCGATTACTAAAAGGACTGTGACTAATATTTCTTCCCCCCCCCCCGCAGATAACCAAAATCCTTTGTGTGCAGTGGGCATAATATTTTACCAATTGTAATGAGGTTGTACTAAACTTGAATAAACATTGTACTTTGTAGCAATATCAAGCTCATTACAAATTTAAAATTATCGGTTGATTTCTGTTATTTCAGTGTTAGAACATTTTGAGTCATAATTGTACATTAATTTTTCAAGTTCATCTAAAAAAGTTCAGGTCATCTTATTTTACAATTCTCAGTGGAGCTTACATTTACTGTTCTTCCAAAATGAGCTATTTAAATTTAATATAGATATTATATAAAACATAAAAATTACATGCTGGAATTTACTTCGATGACCTGTTCCAATGTAATAGTTTGTTTTTAAAAGGATTGTACATATATAGAAATAAATTTTAGCTATCAAAGTAGGCAACCTGCACTTGGTAAGAAAAAGAAAGTAACAGAAATGTGATATTTTTTCTTAACAATAAATATTTGTGCTTTCAGATTGAAATTAAAATTGTTAAAATTAACATGCCAATTAAAATACAGCATGGTCTGTTAATCAAGTTAGTCAAAGGATAAATGCTGCAGAACAACAATATATTTGCTAGAATACATTTATTGGTCCACTTTTTATGTTAATTCTTGCAGCCTAACCTGTAAATTGAGAGCCAGTTCAGTTTAGTGGTTAAGGTGCTGGTCTAGAAGCCAGGAAACCTGAGTTTTGTTCTACTTTAGGGCTGGAGGTCATAGAGTGAGTTTGGACTAGTCACTTTACCTCAGCTCTAGGAAAAATTCAGTGATAAATAGCTTATGAAAATCCTTGTCCATGTAGTTGCCAGGAGTCAAGACTGACTCCATACACACACTCCCCTGTAAATTAACAAGATCATCCCTTCATGTATGCTGCTTTTCATAGGCTACGTGATTGTTGATCCCGCCCAGAAGATTTACTTGGCAAAGATATATAATACTGGTAAGTGCTGGCAACCCGTTGCTAACCTCTGTCATGTTCTCTAAAAGCTGAGGATTCTGTTTGAGCACTTCGGTATATTTATATTTAATCGGTTTTGTCTTCAAGTTTGAAAACAATGGAGACTGAACAGCAGGAGGAGACCTTTACTAACACAGAGACAAATGGTAAGTTTATAAATGATAAAATAGTAAATTTACAATACTAATTATAGGATTTATTATGAGGCCCGTAACAATTACTGGAACTTGAAACATGCTCCCTGTATTCCAACTGAGGATTTAGGGATTAGTATAATTTTGTTTTGCTGTCGATTTTTCTTTTTGTAACACATTCACAAAATCCTGCTTGCGATTTCAGACTCTTACATCTTCATTTTTATAATTTTGATTAAAATTGAATTTAAAGGGCCCAAAATAGTTCATTTATTTGTTTGAAATATTTATCTTCCCCAATCTTAAAGGGCTTTGTCAATGCTATTTTGGTAATGGTGGTAAGGTATATGATAGATAAGTAAATTATTGGTGCATGAAATAAAGATACATGTGCTTCCATGCTTCAAGAAGCCATTAAAAAGCAATTTTTGTAAACAATTTATTCTCTTAAATATTAGGCAAACGACCAGCTGAGGATATAGAAGAGGAACAGGCCTTCAAAAGGTCAAGGAACACTGATGAGATGGTGGAACTGCGCATTCTGCTTCAGAGCAAAGTATGTTTATTTCCTAATTTACTGACTACATTGACCCCCATCTTTCCTCTCCCCCCCCCAAGTTTATTCTTTATTGAAGCTATGTGGGAAACCTTAAACTACTTCATACCTTTTTTTTTTTAAGAATGCTGGAGCAGTAATTGGCAAAGGTGGCAAAAATATTAAAGCACTTCGTACAGACGTGAGTATTTACAAACTAAACCCTGATTATTTTGCAAAACGTAGCAATATATTTCTAGTAATGTATAATTTAAGTAATAGGCTAGCCTAAGCCATTTATAATCCTCTTTAAACTCAAGTCTCACAATTCGTTCTTAGAATTAAGAGATAAAGTAATGTGATGAGATTCCTATCCTTTATTTTACAGTAACTACAAAGAGTGGTAGCATATTTAATTTTTTATACTTGAAAAATTGTTTAAAATAGTTGTTTTTAGCAAACATTACAGATTACTATTCTTTACTTAGGTATACAATGCTTTTTTGTGCCAGGCTTATTTCTCTAATAGAGAAAGATTCATATGAGTATTTTATATATAGAAACAGCATGGTAGCTACATTCTCATCTGGAAGGAATTTTACGTGAATGTAACTTTAAATATATTTACACATTTTTAGTGGGTTGACTCTTGTGAATAGACACGTTTAGCATTATCTAAGCTTTATAGTTTAGCACCAAAGTTTGTAAAAAGCAATATATTTATTGTGCATAATCTTTTCAATATAGTAATACTCGTATTTAATGAATTATTTGGCACTACATTGTTTCACATTGTGTTTGATATTTTCATTATATTGTAAAAGAAACTCTTGTAGAATGTTATAACTGTCAACCTTTAGTTACTAGATCTGAGGTGTAAGCAAGGACTGGGTAGTAATCACTTGTACATTAACTGACCTTTCTGAAGCTAGTGTACTTAAAATTTCACATACCTAAATCCAGATTTCATACACATAATTCCTGGATTAGTAGTGGCTTTCCCTATTTCCCAGGATTTCAGTAAACTGAATCTCTACAGATCTTGTGTCTACCCTCATGAGCCAGCCTGCTACTGCAACTTTTAACGTTCAAAGTAGTTTAGGCCAAGTAACTCATTATTACGGTCCATAACTGTTAAGCCACAGTCAATGTAGCTATCCGTTATTGTGTTAAGTCTTCAGAACAACTTAAGCTTGTAATGAGTATAGTTTGTATTAAATTAAAATTTATTGCTTTTCCCCCTCTTCCCTCTCCTTGTTTTTTTGGCCATATATCTCTCCGTTGCCCATGTACTGGATCGACTTGCCCCTGCGTTGCCCACCATGACGTTGGCCCATCCGCCCCTGAACGCCCATGTGAAAACCCTGGTTGGCTATGCCCAAAAATGTGCTCGTTGCCAAACGGGTGCCTTACTTGACAACTTCTGATTGAATGCCCATGCCCATTGCCAACATCCACGAACGCCAATGACCAATGCAGTACAATGCCAGTGTTTCAGTCCCAGACAGCAGTGGCCCCGAGCGGTATGTCCCAACAGTTTATGCCTCACTGCCTGATTAGAAAGAGAGAAATGTATATTATTACCTGCCTTTTATATAATTAAATAGTATCCCCGTAGACGGTGTATTGTTTTTAAGTTTTCTGTCTTATTTTCCCCATTAAGTCTTTTTGTCACTGAACTTTTACGTGAGTTGCCCACCCAACGAACCACTAATTTTATTTCAATGGAAGGAGCACAGCTACAATTGTATATTTTCTGCATTGTAAATCAGATTGTTTCAAAATAGTCTCTCGCTCTGCTCTGTCTTTGTGGCCCACCTTGCTCCCTCAGCATTGCCTGTTCATAATTTTTCTGATGAAATGCTAACTCCTGGTTCACTCTCCTTCACTTCTCATTTGTGTTGTCTTTTTGTCTTGCGTTTGTATTTCTTTTCTTGCAGAGCCCATTAGTAATCTAATTTTTAACTGGTCTCATAACCCTATTCCAAATACAGTGTTCACCTCTTGCATATTCACGTTCCTTATGAGAAGGTGTGCCAGTTTAATAATGTAATAGCGAGGGTGTCCTAAATTAATGGTGGCGGGGAACATGAATATTCACTCCTGCTTTCAATTCTTCATCAGTATCTTGTCCACTTAATCTGACTCCTTCCAAGAAACTCATTCGCTATCTCCCAAACCTTATTTTAAACTTATAACATTTATAATATTGGGCATAAACAAAGGTGCATGTTCTGTATCTTCAGTAAACAGAATTAAGGGGAATATTAACTGTAGGTTCTGTTCTATGAATTGATTTATATTCTGCATACATATGAATATAAAACTTACTTCATTTCCCCCTCCCCTCTTTTTGTAACACCTTGATGTGATTTAACAGTATACTGAGTATAAGTGCAGATATTGAAACAATTGGAGAAATTCTGAAAAAAATTATCCCAACACTGGAGGAGGTGAGTATTCATCTATTTCACATTACATACCTGTATGTTTAGATCTGGATGCACTTGTTTTGATTATGAACTTTACCAATTAACACGAGAAAGCATGTCTAAAGGTGACACATATGGAAGAATTATATATTGGAATTACAGGAACTAGGAAGTTCTCTTCTGCCGAGTGAGATTATAATGGTACCTAGTTCAGTATTCTTGAATTGATTGACAGACATTTTCCAAGACCTCATAGACATTTTCCATCCGCCCCCCTTAGCAAAAGCATACAGTATTTTAACATTTCAGACACTATAAGGGTCATTATCTAATCACATACTAATAAGTATGGGTTACTTGATGTTCCAATACATATGATTATTTGATGTTAAAAAAAAAGCATTTGTGTGGAAAATCTATTAATGTAAAGCCCTCAGCAGGATTATTTGCTTTAAGCATCAAGCTCCCAAACCATTACAATAGTTTGGAATATAATTTTATTTGAATACGTTAACTGCAGATAACTAGAATGGATTTCTTCAAATCACAACATATTTAATTTAAAAAAAAATCTAGATCTGGTAGCTGAGGAATTCTGGAAATTAGAACAGAAGAAAGCAGCATGTAGAAGCACTGTTTTAATTCAACATATATAACACTATATTATAAAAAGATAGTAATTTAAATAATGTTCACATCATTCTCTTATTAATTTCTTACATCCTATAACAGTACCAGCATTACAAAGGAAGTGACTTTGACTGTGAATTGAGACTATTGATTCACCAGAGTTTGGCTGGAGGAATTATTGGTGTCAAGGGTGCTAAAATCAAAGAACTTCGAGAGGTAACAAACTTGTCATTTGAAAGCCCTAAAAAATACTATTTTCTCAGCATAGATGTAGCCAGCTTTCTTTCATGTGTATTTATTTCCAGTGTCTCTATGCCAGACCAGTTACATATCTGTAGACTGGATCATAAGAATTTTCAAAAAATACTACCTTTAATAGACCTAAGTCTCCAAAGACCTGGGGAGAAACTATTTTCTGAAAGATAATATTGGTGGAGAGAGTATTCAAGAGAGTAAGGATAGCAATAGAGAATCATTATGTTCAGAATCCCACTTTCTGAATTAAGTAAATTCAAAGCCGAATGAATAGGCCATTCAGAGTCAGCTTGGAGGAGGCTGTCCTATAGTTATTTGGTGTTTACCCTGTAAGGATATAAAGGTTAAAACTTAGTTCTACTACTAACACCTGTTGGAAGCAAATTCAGCACCCAAAAAGTAGGTATTCTATTGCTGAACTGGCTTAAGTGTGTAGGCTGCTGCATCCTGCACCATTGGAGTTTTTGGGTAATTGTCAGAAATGACTCAGTAGGTGCCAGAAATACAATAGTCTGTGTGATGTGAAATTAGGAGAATAATGCGTCAAAGGTAACATTGTAAATACAGGTGAGATTTAGTGTCAACTATGCTTGTAGAATCTTAGCCTAAAAAAGCCTAAATATTTTATAATATATGGAAATATGCTTTTTCCTTTCAGTGAAAGGGAGAAAATTCTTTATTTTAACTAAGTACCAAAATTATCATAGTCTGAGCGTGTTGGATTGGGCTATACTTAAACCTATTTTTCATTTTACAGCTGAAATTTATGTTGCTTAAAGTTTCTAAATGTTTTTTCCTAGTGTGGCTTATCCAGTAGTGAGTGGAAACAACTAATATAGTAATGGCAGTAGTTTATGTAACCATTATTCTTGGTAGTCTAAAGGATCACTGAATATTATGCCAATTAAAATAGTTAGATATTAATTCAGTGGAACACACAGGACATGTTTAAGTACTATGTCAAGCAGCCCAACTGAATAAATTTTGCAAAAGTATTAATGATACTGTATTGTACATAATGAACCTTTGGCACTACAGAGACCAGGGTACAGATAATTCATTTCCATTACCTGAAATGGTGGCTGAGCAACACAATGAAAATTGCATTATAACATGTAGTTCTATTTTAGATTTTAAAACCTGGAGATATGACTATTTTCATGAAGGGAATATGATACAATAGAATTTCTTGAACATTAATGTTCCAATATGTGTCACCAGTATTATCTTTCTGGATTGATCTATTCAGTAGGTGAATTGTTCTGCCAGCTAATAATCTTTTCCATGCTAGCATATGAGATTCTGTACAGTGCATTACTTTCCATTCCATGCTGTTATAGCATCCACAAAAGATGCTGTCTAGAATTGTGACTGGTAATAAGGATTTGGTTGAAGGTGACTGAAATGAAATCCATTATAGGCAAAATTTATTTTTCAGTTCAGATGTTGTAGAAAAGGCTATTTAGAGTGGGTTTAATGAAGGTCAGAGTTAACAGCAGTATTAAACATTAATAAGCTTATGTGAGGAAAATATGAGGATTTGTTGGATATGTTCACTGCCTTGAGTTATTTGTAAAAACAATAAAGGCGGGATATACATAAAATTACTGGCTTAAAAGTTTCTTCATTTTCTTGACAGAACACTCAAACCACTATTAAGCTTTTCCAAGAATGTTGCCCTCATTCTTCTGACAGAGTGGTACTAATTGGTGGAAAACCTGATAGAGTTGTGGAATGCATCAAAATAATATTGGATCTTATATCAGAGGTAATTTAATGTAGAACACATTTGCATGCTTATCCCCCTCTTTATAAAGTCTATTTAAAATTGAATATGTAGGCATATAGTAATGTATAGAAAGGCAGAATTGCTTAGCTGATACAGGATTAGATTTTAGATTAGACATTTCTAAAATAGATATTATCTGGTCAGTACTTTCTATTGCTGTTTTATTTCTTTTTAATAGTGCAATCAGGATAGTGTATTAATAAGCAAATGCAATGCAAAGTTTACAAAGGTGTAAAATGATGACTAAATATATTGAATTATTTCTGTTTTTCTTTCTTATATTAGTCACCAATAAAAGGACGTGCACAGCCTTATGACCCCAATTTTTACGATGAAACTTATGACTATGGTGGATTTACAATGATGTTTGATGACAGAAGAGGGCGTCCTGTGGGGTTTCCAATGCGGGGCAGAGGGGGCTTTGATCGAATGCCTCCTGGCCGTGGTCGCCCCATGCCTCCACGAAGAGATTATGATGATATGAGCCCTCGCAGAGGACCTCCCCCACCTCCTCCAGGTCGTGGAGGTAGAGGTGGCAGCAGAGCTCGCAATCTTCCTCTTCCTCCCCCTCCTCCTCCTAGAGGCGGGTAAGTTTACCTTAGTAAAACTCTCATTAAGGATGATCTCTCTTGAGTATGTGTTGTTCAGCAGAACTAGAGAAGAAGATAAAGAGATAAGTCAGTCAAAATAGCAGTTTGTGCAAGTTTTAGTAAGAATGGACCAGGAATAAGTGCAACTTTGATAGCCGAATATTGTCCTACTAAATTAAAAGCAGGTGTGCCTCATTCTTATCACCAAATGAATTTGCTATTTATTTGGAGGTCCTGTATTTTGAAATGTGAGATAGTAGAGAAAAATAAAATTGCAATATGATGCAGATAAATACTCTAAATTACTTATTTTATTTTCTTAAGGGACCTTATGTCTTATGATCGAAGAGGCAGACCTGGGGATCGTTATGATGGAATGGTAAGTTTGATTTAATAGAATAAATCTGACCATGTGAGCATACTGTATTATTTTTCTAAAGAAATATCAGAGATAGAATGTTCTTTTTTATTTCAAACTAACCTTGAATTTAGCAAGATTTTCAAAATACAGATATTTATTTATTTATTTATACATTTATATACCGCCCCATTCCGAAGACTCGGGGCGGTTTACAGCTTATAAGCAATA
>JANHFL010001972.1:30532-57388 GCA_032468155.1 Oxyrhabdium leporinum | reverse complement strand
TAAGCAATACTCTTACATCAGTATATTAATCCAATATACCTCAGAATATTGCCCCCACAATCCGGGTCCTCATATGTTGGTTATATGTATTTTTAAAATCAGTGTGGCATTTGTATAAGGAAATAGTTATTATAGCTTCTAATTGAAGAAATTTCAGCTTTTAAACTTAAAAGATTTTACAAGTTTGAGAAAACATATATCCTCACTATTATTAAAAACAAATATAAAATTACATTTAGGTTCAAAAATATGGTATTTTTTCAGCTCTATTGTTGGAATTTGTTACTCCAAATGCGATTCCCTGTTTACAGAATGGGGATGTTCTCCCAAATTTCCTTAGCAAGAGAAGAAATGAGAAAGTTAAGATGTTGAAAAGATAGTTGGATTGTTAGCAGTTGCCCATTTTTAGAGCAATTAATTCTGTACTTTGGAATGATTATTGCAGGAAAAATGTGTGTTAAGCAACAGTTTAAGTGGCTATCGGTACAACTGTTTCATGCAAAGAAAGGCTTAAATCCACGGTTTTCTTCTTTGTGTTGCAATATTACCTGACCAAAACTCAACTGAGATGGGGTTTTTTTGTGGAATGGTGAGGAACAATTTATTTCTCCCTGTTCCAACTGCAACAAAGTTCTCCACTACTCCTGAAAAGGGGAAGGAGGGCATCCTGAGGAAGGAGAGGTAATGATAATAGCCTTTCCTCTTCTGCCAGTGAGATTCCTTTTACTAAATCAGTGACTTTCAGAAGCCCTATTAGGGAACAACTTTTGCCTTATGAAAAGTACACTTTTGGTTTAATTTATAAGTTAATGCAATTTAAACCATTTGTATGTATTATATGACCATATGCATGCATAACATAATTACCTTGATGTTCGATGTTCAGGATTTTTTCCCTTCAGTATGTAATAGTAATTCATCTGAGACATCTGAATATTGTGAGAATGTTTCGACTTGTTAGTGCTTTGTTTACAGCAATATAATAGTATATGTGACTGAGCAGTTTCTGTTAAAAAAAGTTCTTGCTTTTTCTTGTTGCTTTTTATCATGATTCAAAGAGTGTTTTGCTATTGCTTTTTAAGTAAGACAAATTGTGATTAAGGATTCATCAGTTCTGTATTTGTTTATAAGGGAATAAGTCCCACTGAATTTAGCAAAACCTGCTTCTAACTGTATGATTGTACTTTTAAGTCTTAATGTTTAATCTGTACAATGTACTAATTTGCATAAAGCAGAATATGCATGTTTCTGGAACTATTCTGTCTGCATAAAATTATAGTAGAATTGTTCCACCAAAAATATATGGATGATTGAGGTGTTGAAATTAATACATTGCTTTTTGAATGCACATGTTTTAAAATCATAAATTGGAAGTTAAACTAATTTAACTCCAAAGAATGAAGTATATTGATCCCTTTATCTTTAGCTAGATGTGTATTTCTATTCATTGTACAGCAAATTGTAACAGCATTTTAACCAGAAGTGCTTGATTCTGCATTATGGCAGTCAGTTAATACACATAGGAAGTAAATATTTTGGATCTAGAAATTCACCCAGTAGTCTTTCATTGGCATTAGAAGAAGGAATGAGGTGATTCCTCTTTGATTTCCTCTGCAGCCCTGAATTGCTATCGTCCTTCTAAGGCTGCAGATGACCCTCTCTTGAGTGGGAAGCTCTATTGGATCCAAAATTCTTCACTGAAGATTCTTTGTATTTATTGTATAACTGGAGCAAGTCTGGATTAATGAACATTGTCATAGTGTATTTCAGTCTGTAACTCAGCAATAAATAACATTTTGTGTATGAGTATGCTTAAATTGCCAGTATTTCGAGAGTGTCCTTGTTTTTCTTACTCTCTTATACTCTCAAGTTCTATAACTCGATATTCATCTGACATGATTAATAGTAAAACTGTAGCTTTCATACACTTATAATGATACTATAATTTAGAACTTGGCTTACAATTTTGCTTGAAGATCCTCACTGATTTCCTCCCCTCCCCCCTTTCTTTGTGCTGTGTTCTGCTTGGCAAGATGATGCAGTGTCATGTCAGTGCTTGTGATGACATAGAAACACCAGAAATGGTAGGTACATTTTCTGTCTCCCTTGTAGAGTTAGGTGATTTGCTGCAGTTTGTGAAAGGGAAGAAAAATGTCTTTTAAACATACTTTTGCTACAAGAGCAGATTAATCAAGAGCTAATTTTACTAATAGCTTGCCCTAGGGAAAAGCTGCTAAATTTCATTACATTTTAGTGATGAAGTAAAATCCGAAATCCTCTTCCCTGAAAATAATTACCATTGAATTAGATGGGATGTATTTTTAAATAGGCAAATATAATGCTTTCTTTGATCATGGTTTGCAACATTTCTCCCTGCAATTTCAGCTTGAGATTATATCTGATATAAAGTCTAAATACTTTTTAATGCAAGGTTCTCATTAGATGCTAGCTTGGGTCTAAAGATACATGACATAAGATTCTTCTAACAGTTGTAGTTTTTATTTTGTGAAATATTTTCACAATATTAATTATATAGCTTAAAATTACTTATGTGAAAACTTAGACTTTGTTTTTCTCCCTTTTTTGTTAGTTCGAGGGTGGATCAGGTTATGGTAAGATTTCATGTATATGTATTGAACAAAATTTATAGTTTAGTCATGTAAAGGGCAAGATGCATACGTTTTAAATTAGACTATTCTTATGCAGGGGGTCGTGGTTCTTATGGAGATCTTGGTGGACCCATCATTACAACACAAGTAACAATACCCAAAGACGTAAGTATAAAGTTTACTTCTTTTTTACTTTTCTTAACAAAAAGCAAGTTTCTAGGACAGTTTGTTATGTTTACTTAAGGTCCAGTACCAAATTTATACTCCTCAGAATATGGAGAGAATAAGTGAAAATATGTTTGATTTTTTTTTTCATTTGCATGTACCAGTCATTATCTTGTTTTTTCATGCTAATTATGGATTAGAAATTACTACTTCAGTAAAATATACTCTTATTTTCAGCTGGCTGGTTCTATTATTGGAAAAGGCGGTCAGAGGATTAAACAGATACGCCACGAATCAGGAGCTTCAATCAAAATCGATGAACCCTTAGAGGGCTCAGAAGATCGAATAATAACTATTACAGGCACACAGGATCAGATTCAAAATGCACAGTATTTACTGCAAAACAGGCAAGTTGCCTTTAAGTTGTTACTAATCTCATGTAGATGTATTGCTTTTGTATATGTTTTTATAAAGAGAGCATTTAGAGAAAAAAAATCAGTCATACTATATACTAACTTCTCAATTTAGTAGTATGCCTTTTTCTTCTGTCTTCCATTCTTACTCATTGAAGAAGCACTCAAAACTAATCTTTCAGGAAGTGTCCTTAACCAAAGCAGCTCTCATTTCTCTGGTGAAAACTGCTGCAAAAAGCCTACTTTAATCTTATATAGAGCCTGTAGAAAATATAGAAGATTTCAGTTGGACGTTGGTCTAGTTCTGTGTGGAAGACTAGTGATTTTGTTGTTTTTAGATTACTAAAGTGACAACAAATCGCAGTCTACCATATGGCACAGTCCATGCCTCTACAGGACAAGTTGAAAGCTTTTGTTGCTGTTAATGCAGCATTTCACACCGCTTCCTTTTCTGCCATGTATAACAGCTTTAGATTTTACATGCTTGATTTTCTTTAACACCAACTATTTAGTGAGCACCTTGTAATGTATAACTTTATTTTTGCCTGTAGATTAGCTACTAATTATAAGTTGATAAATGTTACATTTTATATAATTTTATATTTGTAAATGTATTTGTAAATATTGATTCAAGTTGTTTGTGCAACCATTCTAATACATGCCTTTTTTTTTTCTTTTTCCTTATAGTGTGAAGCAGTATGCAGATGTTGAAGGATTCTAATGCAAGATATTTTTTCTTTTTTATAGTGTGAAGCAGTATTCTGGAAAGTTTTTCTAAGACTAGTGAAGAACTGAAGGAGTCCTGCATCTTTTTTTTTTCTTAAATCTGCTTCTGTTTAAAAAGCCAACATTCCTCTGCTTCATAGGTGTTCTGCATTTGAGGTGTAGTGAAATTTTTGCTGTCACCAGATGTAATGTTTTAGTTCTTTACATATAGGTGGGTGGGGCTGGGACGGCCTGCAAAACTAACATTGGTATTTTGAAACAGCAGCAGAGATGGTAGATTTTTTTTTCTATGTTGGTTGTAAACTGTAAAGTTTTCTGTCACTTGTGAATCCATCTGCTTTATACTTTTTTTCTTTTTTTTTTAAATGGGGTAGTAACGCTGATAGTCTGCTTACCCCAACATCCATTCAATGCAGTGTGCGAAATGTAAGCGCTCTTTTGTAAAATGTTCTATGATTTTAAAAATAAATTTAGTGAAACAATTCTTGCAGTTCTTTCTTTATGAGTATTTCCATAGTCAAAATACACATTGTACAGCCTATAATTATTGTGCTTAGCTTTTTTTCCCTTCTTTATACCGGAGAAGCAGAGTACCAATTCAAATATTTTGGTAAATGGGAGGTATTGATTGCACTGATTTTAACTTTGGTACATGTAAAGAAATTAACATACGTCAAATGGTTTTCTTTCTGTTGCTCAAGTTGTATTTCACTAATTGCTGTATTGCATTACATTGGTTTGAATAAAATCTTACAAAATCTGTTTTATCAATTAATAGCAAGCAATTATAGAAAATGCTAAAAGCTTGATAATAGTCTTGGCAAGTTTGCCCATTTTCAACTGTAATTTGTTTAATATATGTTTCCATTGTACAAAGATTCAAATGAAATAATTGTATCTTTCATATTGACTGGCATAGGAAATGTGTGCTAAATCAATCTGAAGGTTTTCATGTAAAGTCCTGGCCATTTGTACTGATAGTTTCCAAGGTTATTTCTTTTATTGAAATGAAATAAAATAAAAATTGTAATAATACTGAGCTGGATGTGGAGATGACATCCTGTTTTTTAATAGTTTTTTGTTGTGTTTTAACTTCATGCTAAACAAAACCATTCCCTTCCTATTTGCAATTAGGTATGAGATATTTCAAGACCGTGCAAAAACTTTCATCAACTTTCATATAAGCAAAACAGTCTAGGTTTACATTACCTTGTCAAGTAAGCCTTGTTGATTTCAATGGGATTTCTATGAATGAATGATACTTCCTAGTAAAGTTCTTAGTTTTTGAATGAACAGTATTTCCAAGTGTTCCCTGTGCAGGGAGAAAGTCTTGATACAAAAGGGATGGTGTTGGACGAATTTTTGAAATAGGAAACGTTAAAACCATGGTGTAAAGAGGATTGAATTATATAATACCGGTTGCTGAACTGAAGAGTCACATTTCAAAACTGCATGAACTTTGCTAGGGGTCAAGATTGATTCACCAAAATACACACTTCTAGAGCCCGGTTAAGTGGGTGGCTACGTGCGCCAATTCTGCCTTGACTACAAAAACAATGGAGTGAAAGCGGGCCCGTTAATTACCTCTACACCCGGTAAGAAGGCCGCTTTTGAAAAGCTTTTAAAGTGCGTGGACCGAAAAGCGTAGCTGCCAGGAGTCAACGCTAATAGTGCAAAAAAGAAAAACCCAACCCACCAAGGATTTACCATTGCACCAAACAGCAAAATATGGGTGCAGCTGCTCGCGAGATAAGACAGCATGTTGCAGATGGCGCCGATATCCGGTAACAAGTTTCGCACTAATTTATGCAAATATAGTCCATTCTGATTGGAGGATGAAGCAAGGACGATTAGAGAAGGTTGAAAGGAAGAAACGTCGTTTTGTATCGAAAGAGATCACTCGGGTTTACTGAGCAAACATATCTAAGTCGAGTACGGTATCTTAAAAGGTAAGAAGGATTTGATCTCTTGGCTAGACGTTGTGACATTTTGCTAGAAGTCTGCACGCTTCCGGGTTTTTTCCGTAGGCCTAAGATCCGCTGGCAGTCCTTGTTTGGCCATGTGAATAGAGATCGAGGAAAAGAAACACATTTTTGTTCTCTTCCTACCTGTCATGAAAACCGTAGAAACAGGCAAGAATCAAATACCAAACTGAATGCGACTTGACGCCTGCCGGTGTGCAAGTGCGCCAGGGAATCGGATCGGATTGGCAAATGAGCGCTGCTCTTGTTGGTAATCCGCTTCTGGCCGCGCCGCTTTTGTATGTCCGATGACTGGCATTGGACTAGATCAACATTTCAAAATTCTGATGTGGAGAAAAAGCGCAGCCCTAAAGTGGCCTCGCTGTTTGTAGCAAGATTTCCTAAAGCGATCGGTGAAAGTGCCAATCGTGGCGGTGTGGGGGACGGAGGATGGGGTGGAACTTTTTTCACGTCTATTGTTCGAGTGAACCCTTGTTAGGTTGGCTGAGAATAGGAGCGCTTTCTAATCCCTTCATCTCTGCCGTTCGTGCACTCATTAAAAGGTGAATCTCCCTCTGATAAAAAGACATAGCTTTGACCATTTTATTAGGTAATATTGGTTTTTAACTGAGGCGGGTTGGGGAAAAGTTTTCTAAAAATCAAAATACGTATTGGTGACCGACACAATCTGTACATTCAATGGGCGGAGCTAAAGCCTTCGGGGCAATCACAGCTAGTTTTATTTCTATAGGAAATCGTGGCTTTCGGTTGATTATTAATGCTTGGGTTTAAAATAAGACTAGTAGAAGGATATTAACTCTTAGCTACTATCTAGTGGTCCTCCAATTTTTTGCAGCCCAGATCTGATAGTCCTTCCTAAAGAAGACTCTGGGCAGAGGTGAGACTTAAGAAGTGAAACAAAAAGAAAAAAAAGTTGGAAGAAGACAATGGCATAGACCTCCTACATGAAGTCCTCAAGAATTGGATTCAATTTGTCAAAGATTCTACATTTTATTCTCCCATTGCAATTTTGCTTTCTGAGACAGACATCAGATAACCTTTCATGACCAATCTACTTATCTCTTGTATCTTTGAAGAAAGCTTAAAGGGTGCTGTGGTTGACTTGGGGAAAGACACTCTGAAAGAAAAAAAATCAGAAATATGTCAGAAATATTGGAAGACAAGCTTCATTTCTCACCCATTTCTTGAATATCTAAGTGCTAATGTTCACATATACCTTTCAGTTAACACCTGAAATCCTTGATACTTTTGGAAAGAGTTCTGTTTGTAATGCCATAAATTTCCTGTTTTCAATATATGGTCTGCAAGGATGGTTTGATCATTTTAAAAAGTTTCAAAGTGCTACAGTTAAACAATAAATCTGTATCGATCCGCATGGCTTTTGTGTAATTCTCCCATTCTCTTCAATTTGGGCTAGGCTGAATAAGATGTTTTGTTATTTTAATATATATGCAATTAGCTAGGTAAAGGCTTTGCATCTGCAGAGAATAACAAACATTATTGCCAAAATTGGTGCTGCTGCTTTAAGAACAGAAAAGTTTTACATTTTTTAATAGTCAGGGGTACAGTGGTATACAAATTTGAGAATAAATGCTGTTTAACTGCTGCTTAATCCATACAGACATTACTTACAATTTGGAGAGACCTGGGAAGATAAATGGACTGTCAACAGAATAAATGTTATGTATCTTTATTGAATTCTTTCAACTCTGTATTTATAGGTCAAAGACTAACATTTATCACATTTATTCAGAAGCAAGGAAAATATGGAAGCAATTTTAAATCCTAAAGAATCTGCCAAGTTTATAGCAGAAAACAGCAAAAATGTGTACATTGAAGACGGCGGTGTGCAAAAGGTTGCAGAGATGTTGTTCGATAAAGTCACGGAGAAGGAATTCAGTGTGGCTGGCTGGAAGTTTAATCATGAGTTAAACCCTCAAGAAGCAAGTGAAGATGCAGTGAACTGGGTATTTGTTGCTGATGTGCTCAATTTTTCCTTTTGGTCTGAACACGAAGACCATAAATGTTTGGTGAAGTACAAAGGCAAGACTTACAGTGGCTATTGGTCTCTTTGTGCTGCCATCAACAGAGCACTCGATGAAGGTTAGTTTTCTGAATTACATTGATTAGACATACACCTGAAGGGTGTGTTTGGACTTTACACTACAGATATAGGAATAGCAATAGAATAAACAAGGCTCTTTCATGAAGTTGAATAAAGTCGATAAGAAATTACAGGTAGTCCTTGACTTATGGCCAACATGGAGCCCATCATTTCCATTGCTAAGCAAGAAGTGGTTAAGTGAGTTTTGCAACATTTTTTGACTTTTCTGCCACAGTTGTTAAATGAATCATTCTGTCATTCAGCACATCTGACTTCCCCCATTGACTTTGTGGGAAGCTGGCTGGGAAAGTTACAAATGTTGATGACATCACCCCAGGACAGCACAACTGTTCTAAATACATGCCAGTTACCAAGCCTCCAAATTTGGATCACATGACCACTGGGGATGCTGCAATGTTCCTAAGTATGAAAACTGGTCATGTCACTTTTTTCAGTGACATTGTAACTTCAAATGATCACTGTGGTTGTAAGTCAAGGATTACTTGCAAGTGATTATGAATGTAATTTCATATAGTGCCATCAAACGATCTTGTAATGTAGCATTGAATCGCTTCAGTGGCTAAGTAACCTATTACACTGAATGAGCAGCATAAAAATGTTTATTCCCATTCCAAAGTATCAAGACTCAAATTAGGCTTACTTTTTTTTCCTCTCTAGAATCTGCGCATCAGATCAGGAATTGGACAAAATCAAAGGCTTTCTTTTCTCCCTAGAATCTGCCCATCAAACCAGGAATTAGACAAAATAAATAAAGGCATTCCTATCGGAGGGATTTTCCCTCTTAATTTTCTCTGCCAGAAGGAAGAATATAGAGAAACTTGGCTGCAATAACAGAAGGAAGGGATTAATTCTCAGATGCGTTCGCCCTACAAATCTGACTGGGATTAATCTGGATTAGGATTTGAAATTTACTTTCAATTCTAATAACAAAATAAAGATTAGGAAACTTCACATGACATGCCTTATTATAAAGCATTAGGTGAAAAAGGATCAGAACATGATTATAAAGAATAATCTATTATGTTTCTTGCCTTGCCTCTGATATGCATACTTGGCCCCCAAACTGATGCTTGTCATGGCATTAGACAAGCCTTGAGGGCAGTGTAGTGGAAGGCAGCTGGCTCAGACTGGAAAGCTGCCTCTTCAAATTTCATTTTAATTTCTCTTGCAGTCTTCTCCCAATAAACAGGGAAGTATATCAACGGAATTAGGCCGTGCTGAGTAAGATGCATGCCTTTGTGAAGTTTACAAATAGAGCATTAGCAGGAAAAATTAACACCTTCCTCTTGTTTAGCTTAAACATCTGGTATTCAGATGCATTATTTAATTTTCACAAGCGATAGTTTTTAATAGAAAAAGTAAGTTGGCATTTTATTGATTTATATCTGTCAACATATATGTCAGTTAGAAGAATCTTAAATTTGGAAGAGGACACTAAGGAAAGAATTTAAAAGTGATTTAATAAGACTGGAGAGATATAACCACCACTACTTTAGAGACATCAGCTATTTATGTAAACAACCCTAAATATAAAACAGTTTCTTGTTTGGCAATTATGAAATGCTCACAAGGACTTACTTTGGCCATTTACTTCACTCTTTTCTGCTTATTGCCGACCATGTAATTGAGTTCCAGTTCAAATAAAGATCTTTTAATTGCTTAAAATTGCAAGAACTATAGCTTGTTTTGCAAGGTCTCTATCCATTGGAGCCTTCAACATCATCTTGGTCAAAAAAAGGCTAAGCAGGATTAGGCTACTAGAGGTTGACCAATTGTGGTAAATTGCTTCTATGCTGTTACGCAGAGAACTTGCATGGACAGGTCTTTGAAGTCACCAGCAGTCAAACTCAACTCAAGGACAACATTAACTTATCCTCCTCCCTTTCTCCTGAATGATCATCTTCAACTACTGAGTTGTCTTCACTAATGTCAATCAAAGGGAAAAATATTTTTTAAAATTACAGATATTTCCATTTTTAAAAAATAATCTGAATAGGAAAGTATATTAAATTGTAATTCCAATAGCAGGTTCAGTATATCATATTTAGAGGTAAATTAACTGAGAAATAAATTGTTTAGTTGATCCAATAATCAGCCTAAATAAATTCTGTTTAATTGTTTCCTAATTGGAACATTTTAAAAATTTCTTTGTCTTGTATTTTACTAATTATCTCAAGTGATTTTTTATTTGTTGCCCTTTCTAAAGGAACACCCATTACGAGTGCTTCTTATTATGCCACTATAACCTTGGATCAGGTGAAGCATGCATTTCGTTCTGATACAGAGGTGCCTATGCCTTTAATCGAGGAGAGACATCGTGTACTAAATGAAGCTGGAACAATTCTGCTGGAGAAATTTGGGGGCTCCTACCTCACATGTGTTAAAGAAAGTGGAAAAAGTGCCCAAAAATTATTACAGATAATAGTGGAAAATTTCCCATCTTTTAGAGATGAAGCTACATTTCAGGTAAATCTCTTATAGGCTTCATTTTCAGCTAACCTCTTGGTTTCTTTTTTTTTTTCATTTTGAATGAGAAAAACGGGCAATGAACTGCTGCATACCATAGTGTCTCATTTTGTGCTGTGGCATGGTGGAAAATACCACATCACACATCTCCTGTGATCTTATTATCTAGCATAGATAGTGAAGCCATTAATGGTATGACCAATATTCCCAAACTGCTACAGAATTGAAACCACGCATATTTGTGTTAAGAATTATTCCAATGCATATAAATAAAAACTATCACAATTTACCAGGATATATGATGACAATGGCAAGAATCCAGTAGGCACAATTTTGGAAAAGACAACCTTTGCTGATGATATAAGATTGAGAGCAATGGCGAAATAGGCTATATCCAATATTCAAAACAAAAGTCTGACCAGATTAAGTCAGGAATGGCTTCCTTACATAAAACATATTTGCTAGCAAGGTAAGCTAGATTATGGCTTTTAGAGAAAAGAGAAATTGATTAAAACAACTTAAAAAAAATGACCCAAGCACAGAATATATCAGCAACAACCGTAAAAGCTTAAAGCAGGTTATAGTTAAGTACCGTAGCAGGTAATAGTTGGGGGAAAATGAAAGAGGGGAGGCGTTACTCAATACTTCCTTTTAGTGTTTTGCTCTTACATCATATCTTATTGCACCTGTTTTTAATTTTTTTGCAGTGCTTAGGCAATAATGAAACTAATGCAAAAATAGTGTAGCGTACATAGTGTACTCTCCTCCGATAGAGCAAGACCCTTATGGAGTAGGTTTGTGTTAAGATATACTGACTGACTGGCTCAGAGTCCTCCAGGGGATTTCTTCCATGTAGTGGGCTTATCCCTGTATCTTCCCACTCCTAAGTCTGGCACTTTAATCCCCTCATGTATGAGCTGTCATGTTTCATATAATTCTCATCATATTTAGCTTCTTTTGAAATGAAAGATGATAAGAATAACATGTTGAAATAACAATTAAAATGTGTAAATGCGACTACATTCCAATCATTCTAATTACTTCGTTGTTGTTTTTCCTCTCCCTACCAGAGTAGAAAGGTAACTTTTTACAAACGGGCACAGATCCTTGTGGCTGACACCTGGAGTGTGTTGGAGGGGAAAGGAGATGGCTGCTTCAGTGATATTTCCAAAATCTCTGTATTTGCTGATTACAGGATACCACAAGTTCTTGTTCATTTAGGAGCAATGAGATATTCAGAAGAATTAATGAAAAAACTTAAGAAAGGTATTAAATTATTCATGATCATGAAGAATTTCTATTTCACCTGTCATTTTATATCAGTAATCTTTTGATGTACAGCAACAGAAAAAAACATAAGAGAAATTGAGAGTTATGTGTTCCCAGAAAAAACAATCTACAATTGCCTTCATTCACGACAATCTACAAATTTTGTGCCCTGGTATTCCAGAAATGTCTTCATTCCTCTCTAGGAATGAAGACATTTCATTTTAAAATTATTTCTAGGTGATGAACATGACGAATTTGATTGCTAAAACATGTATACCCAGTTTTTTCCCCTGATACCTCAATCCATGTGTACTTGTGTTTGCCAAATCTTATTTTCCTTCCATCCATCTATGTCCCTCTCTAACAGTATTGAGGAATTAAAAGTCAAGTTGGCAATTGTCACCACATAAATTAAACCCTTTGTACAAAGGTGTCAGTGTCGCTTGCATATACAAAGGGACAGGTCTTCAGTCAGGTGGTTGCAACTATCATCTTAACCAACTGGGCTAAACTAATATCTAGATTGCAATTCATTTTTTATTGTACCTTTTTGGCTATTGATAGTGTGAGCCACCCAGGGTCACTATTTCATACTAGTGTTTAAATCTAACTAAATAAAATTAAAAATCTAGAGGGACTACTTCATAATGCCAGAGCCATAATAGAAAGCAGAGCCTGGCCTATCCTCATGTCACATAAGCAAGGAAAAACTAACAACTTCTTCCAGAACTTTTATATTAGATGGGAGGCCAAATTTATTTTAAGATAATTCTGAAGACACATAGCTGGCAAGCCATGCAAGCTTTTAAAATAGTGGACAAGATTTTGTCAATCCATTGGAAAAATGAACTTTCGTAAGGTTTGAAGATTTCTATTCAAGCGTTAATTACGGTAAATACTTAATTACCCATGTTGCAAGTTCATGATTGGGATTTTTTTCCCGCAAGGAGTTTAATAACTGCAGATAGTTACATGTTTAGCTTTATCAGGGAGGCATATTGGCTTGTGTACAATTCTCTGTTTAACTGTTGCTAAATATAATTTATAATGATACTGATAATGTACTTACTTGTCTTCTTAAAAATAAGCTCTAACATAATTCAATTACTTTCTATTAATGTATATCAGAAGCACTAGGAATCTCTCATTTATGGATTTAATCTTGTCTGTGGAAATTCACTATTAGACCACTTCTTGATTTCTACTACTTTTCTTAAACTTTCTGCATTTTTGTTCCTCTTGCCATTCAAAAATGTATGGCTGTTATCTGATCAACGTGTGCTGAGCTGAGCCATTTTCTTTCTGAGATTCCAATAGTTTGTTTCATGTTTCCTTCTGCAAGAACATTGCCTTTTTCTGTGCAGTACAATGCAGGAAACAATAATTCCTGGCTTACCTCTAATGTGAAGCCCATCTCCTGATATGATACAGGCAGCCTCTTGAGTAACAGCCTACTCAAGAAGAACTATGAAAGATCCTTCTGATGGGCACATTTGCCCCTAGTTAGGAAAAGTATTAGGAATGTTATGAAGGGCAAAAAAAATATGGGGAGTGAGACATAAATAAGCAATTCAAAACTACTGCAACCCTTTCAATATAGCAATATGGTAATTATTTGGTAGATTAAGATACTGAAAATATGTAACTTGAATGAACCCGGTTAATGTAAAAAAAAGTTACATTGATTAAAATATTTCCTCTTATATTCCCATTTTCTTTATTCATGTTACTTTCTTTGATCCTTTCTTACCTTGCAGGGCATATGTTCCAGTTTGGAGATAATCAGGAAGTAGAGATTCGAGGTTGTAGTATTTGGTGTTGTGAGCTCATTTGCAGCAGTTTGCTTGAACTTTATAAAAAGAAAGGTGACAACATGAATGAAAAGATCAATGCCATTCTCCTTGACTATTATCTATGGGACTATGCTCGGGATCATCGAGAAGATATGAAAGGAGTACCTTTTCACCGTGTACGTTCCATATACTATTAATACCATTTATACATGATATAATGATATAAAGCATCAAAATCTTCAAAATTTCTATATATAATTTGGATTTTTAAAAAAATTGGCATGGATGCCCATGTATTCACTTAAGATTTTGATCTTTAATTTCAACTTTATCAGAAGAAAAATATTGACATTCCAGTACTGTAAGCAATATATTTCTTTAATGGGTTTGATTAAAATGTATGAAATGGTAAAAATACTGGATTACATATAAAATCAAAGGATACCTTAGAAATTAATATTATTGTAATCAAATGACCTACTTCTGGCATGTATCTGAACATGCATTTGAGTAAAAACTATTTCAGTTTAATTTTGATGTACCTTCTGAAGTTGTGTGCTGCTCATCAGGAATTATTTTGTTCAAAGCATTGTAATGTCATTCAGCAACATTGATTCAGTTTATACACAAGACTTTAAAAACATTTTTTTCTGAAATTACAACTAAAGAATAAAACCAACAACAAAGCAATCAGTAATATTTCAATTATTTAAAGTATTTTAAAAATGCGAAGGTCAAGCTAACAAAAAAATTATCAACTTTAGAAAATAACAACTTAATCCTTGTTTATTAAAATATAACATCTAGTTGACTTGACTGATACAAAAGACTGAGCAGTATTTGGATGAGAGACTGCCAAGAAATCTTTGGATTGTAAGATAAAGTGAGAAATATATATATATTTTAAACCTTAGAAGGTTTAAAGAAAATGCCTTGTACAAACAATCACCAGGAATTGACCTCAACGCAAATAATTTTTTTTAATCCTTTGATTCTTCTGCATCCAGATAACAAATAGGCCCTTTCTATACAGATAGTCCTCAACTTACAACCATTACTTTATTGGCCATTTACAACAGCACTGGAAAAAGTGACTTATGACTGTTTTTCACACTTCTGACTGTTGCAGCATCCACTGGTCCTGTGATCAAAATTCAGATGCTTGGCAACTGGGTCATATTTATGACAGATGCAGGATCCTGGGTCATGTGATGCTTTTCTGACCTTCTGATAAGCAAAGTCAATGGGGAAGCCAGATTCACTTGATAACTGTATTACTAAACAGCAGCAGTGATTTATTTAATAACTGTGGCAAGAAAGATCCTAAAATGAGGCAAAACTCACTCTCTCACTTAGCAATAGAAATTTTGGGCTCAATTGTGGTCATAAGTCAAGGACCTGTAGTAAACTCATGGATTCTTCCAGCTGATACAGTTATCAGGTAAAGATGATAAACCATTCCTGAGCTTGACTTTAGGGGGCGATTTATCCAAACGGCTTTCAATTAGGGGAGGGGGAGTGAGATGCCTGCGCCCCCTGAATCAACAAGGGCAGTTGGGAATTATAACATCTGAGGATACCATGTCGAGGAGATAGATGTTTTATTGCCATCTAGGATTTTTCCCCCCACATACATATTCAGTAGCAGTGGAATCGAGTGAAGCACTTCAGTGTAAATTAAGTTCATTTTCGTGGTCCCGTTGCTTAAGACACGGGTGTCCAACCTCGGCAACGATCAGACCTGTGGAGTTCAACTCCAGCACGGGAATTCTGGGAGTTGAAGTAGACGAGACTTAAAAGTTGCCAAGGCTGGACACCCCCTGCCTTAAAGCAAAAAGACACAGGCGCTCCACTCCCCACAACCCTCAGCTTTCGGGAAGGCTTGCCAGACGGCGGATGGAAACGCCAGTACCAGTGCGCCTGCGCCCGGCGAAGCGCCCGGCGGCCTATCAGGCGAAGCTACGGCGGCGGTCTTCAGGGAAGACGCTGGTTCTGTCAGCGGCGGGAGCGTTTCGTAGTTGCCTGGTGAACGAATGTAAACAAAAGGCGGAAGCAAGGAGGGGAGGGGGCGCTACCGCTGTTGTTGGGGGCCAGCCCTGAAGTGGGAGTTTTAAGGTCCGGTGCAAGCTCGGCAAGGCAGCCGCTGCCTGAGAATCCGGTCCCGCCGCGAGCGAGTCCGTTTGGATCTTCAGCCGAAGGCTACCGTGAATAGCGCAAGCTACGCGGACGCGCTCGGGAGGGAGGAAGGGAGGGGGCGCTAGGGCGAGCTTGAGCGTGTCGGAGAGATCGGGAGAAAAGGGATGGGGGTGAGACCGAGTTAAAAACGGCTTTTAAAAAATCCTCAACAGCCACGCCTGTTATAATCTGTAGTGCATAGCGGTTTTTAATGGTAATTTTTTTTTTAAGAAAAAGGAAAAGACACCTTTTCTGCACACAGGGGAAATATAGTACAAAATGTGATCACAGGAGTTTCCACTATTTTAGGGATTGGTTTCAAGTAACGAAATGCCTGGCGTTGAAAAGTACAAATCGTAGTTACAGTCTGAATACGTGCAACAGCAAACTGATAGCAGCACAGTGTAAACCATAAAACGAGATTAAGAGTTATGGTCATCTATATCTGACCAACTATGCTAAGAGAAACCCTCATTTCGGATGGGGCCCATTGAGTTTTACGCTATTTTGGACATCCAGGGTACTCCCACATTTTAATTAATCATTCTTCTTGAACAAGAAACATATCCTTTCAGCAGTTATTATGTACGAAGCTAAATCAATAGTAAGCTTTGGTTGAGGAACAAAATGTTCCTAGATTTAGCATTTTTTTATTACAAGGAAAGTAATCTCTAAAATGTTATTTTTTGCTTCCTATAGAATATCTTTTATTGTCAAATGTAGAAGATTGAGAATAGTATGAAGAAAGAATTAAAGAAATATTAAAATTAACAAATGCACATATAAACTGCAATGGAAGAAATTCCTGTTAAAGTGGCAGTGCGAATAAGACCTTTACTCTCAAAAGAAATACTTCACAATCATCAAATATGTGTGAGATTAATCTCAAATACTCAGCAAATTATCATCGGAAAGGACCGCGTCTTCACTTTTGACTTTGTTTTTGGCAAACATTCAACCCAAGATGAAGTCTATACAACATGTATTAAGCCATTGGTAGCATCTTTGATAGAAGGATATAATGCTACAGTTTTTGCCTATGGACAGACAGGCTCTGGAAAGACTTATACTATTGGAGGAGGTCACATTGGTATGTTCTGAAAAATTTGTTATTTAACCATATGGTCAAAAAATCACTGTAAATGGGATAATAAGAGCAATCTTCACAAACTGAATATTTATTGATAATTGTTGTCCCCGACTCTTCATTTTAGAAAAGGTTGGGACTAAAGGTTGGGTAATTCTATTTAAAATAGTTTGATATGCAACATGAAGATTACAGTAGTCTACCTAACATTTCCATACTAACTATTAGTTTAAAATATTTTAGCTTAAATGAACAAAACTCATAGTATTAATGTGGTATATTTCATTCTAGTTTCTGTCACACGTTTTGTAGATACTATCAGAACATTATACTGGGTACTTTGAGAGTAATCTTTTATAAAAGACATTTCTATCAAATACCATTTTCTTTCTAAGATACTAATTTGGAATAGCTATTACATTAAAAAAAGTTTCCAGTGTTGTCTTCTTTTGGCCAGTTTAGAGGTTCTATACAAATTTGTGAGAAGGCGAGCAAATTTAGGCTAAATGCCCCATTATGTGGCCATGTCAGGAAAATCAACTCCAGAGAAAGGCTAAAACTACTTCAACTGAGATTGGTTATAATAAAAGAATCTTGAAACTCTTCTGTACTTTCTCCTCCTTCTCATAATTCAGTGAATTAGAGAAGCATCTGTCTGAGCCAATTCTAAATGTTATCTTTTTGTTCTGGACTTAAAAAATGCTTCAGACTCTTTTGCCCAGGTAACAGTTCCTGCATATCTTTGTCAATATCATCTTCCTAACTCTACATGTTCTTCTTACCTATTTTACATATTGCAGATAAAGTAGTAGATAAAGGAATTACAGTGTTATTTTAAAATTATACTGGTGACATTTTCCTTGTGAATAAAACTTTACACGTGACCAAAACACTAAGGGTGTTAACCAGCATCACACTGAAGTTATGAAGTACTTTTCTACCCCTCATTGTCAGGGACTGAGGGAGAAGGGGAGAATCCTTCAAATGAGGACAGATATCCTCTCCTTCAACCCATCATACCAAAAATATGCCATAGTCCAGAGTTCCTCATCACAACTTTCTGAAGTGTTTGTGGTGTTTTGGGAACTATCAGAATGAGAAAATAAAGTAGGTTTCTCTCAACTCCCCCCCCCCCCCCGTGACACTGAGTATTTTCCTAGATTTGTTTGAGTTTTCTTAGTCTTTTTTTTCCTGTATTTTTATCTCTGATGGTATTACTGATTTATATGACCCTGATAATTGAAATATATATAAGTTATTCAGATTCCTTTTAATTCATTTTCAGTATTGCTATGATATTTTGGAGTCTGCATATTTCAGCTCTGTGTTTAGATTTTTTTTTTTCTCATTTTAGCATTAGTTGCAGAAGAAGAGAGAGGTATTATTCCACGGGCAATTCAAGAAATATTTCAGATTATTTCTGAAAACCATAATACTGATTTTGCAGTGAAAGTTTCATACATAGAAGTCTATAAAGAAGAACTCAGAGATCTCCTGGAACTAGAGACATCTATGAAAGATTTGCATATTAGAGAAGATGAAAAGGGCAATACAGGTAGAAATATAAATTTCAACTAAGTTTTTATTTGCTAATAATTTTGAAACATTTTTGAAATGTATGTTCATATTTTCTATAGACGTACCTCTAAGATAATGTTAAGTTCCTTTTATTAAAGTTGAATTATTCAGAGGAAATGTAACTTTCATTTTTATGTAATTTGTACTTTAAATGTATTGCTTTAATAGCCTTTTTCAACATTTAATAACGTTATTAAACTATCACTCATAACTAAAGTACAACCTTTCAGCAAAATTAATCTTTTTCCATTATTCTGCTTTAAAAAGATATAAAAAATCAGGAAAATCCTTTAGAAAAGTGTTACTGTTTAACTGAATATTTCTAGAATAACAATGCATGCGTTTTCTTCAGATGTCCACTGTAGTGCTATGAGTATTTTTTCTCCATTTAAAGCTGCTTTCCATTTGTTATCTCACTTAGAGCCACATAAAATATGAATTATTCATACAGCTATATACATGTACCAGCACATCCAAGAATTCCCCCTGCTTTACCTTCTATTGACACTACAACCATTTTTATGCAGTTGAGAAGGTGTTAAAAATATTGTAAGAATACTAAGTTAGATCATTATTTGTTCAGCTCATTAGGGGTTATACTGACAGACAGTGAGTTTCCAGGGTTTGTGACAGATTTCTTTCCAGTTCTACCTATGCTAGCAGACATTGAGTGGGACTTTTTGCTTGCAAAGCATTTGTACTACCCCTCAACTATTGGTTTGTAATCTACAACTGTATGTATGTTACACTACATACAAATACTAATTTTTAAATACAAGTATGTAAGAGGCAAAGCATCTTTCTGATATTGCGACATCTTGATGAAAGCTTCATTTGTTGCTTATTTTATAACATCGTATCCTATATGAATTCTTTCTTGCTTGAAAAATAACTGGGCTGCTGATACATTTGTTAAAAACTTAATCTGATTTTTTCTAAAAATGTTATATTTATAACCTTTATTGTTTAAGTAATCGTTGGTGCCAAAGATTGCCAAGTGGAAAGTACAGAAGAAGTGATGAGCCTGTTGGAAACGGGGAACGCTGCTAGACATACAGGGACAACCCAAATGAATGAGCATTCCAGCCGATCCCATGCTGTTTTTACCATCAGTGTCTGTCAACAACAGCAGCCTTTGCAGAAGGACAAAGAGGGTGCACAAAATTCACCCAAAAATTCAGGACAGCAGATCGCCTCTAAGTTCCACTTTGTAGATCTTGCCGGATCAGAAAGAGTTACAAAAACTGGCAACACTGGTGAAAGATTCAAAGAATCAATTCAGATCAACAGTGGTTTACTAGCTTTGGGAAATGTGATAAGTGCACTTGGAGACCCAAAGAGGAAAAACATACACATTCCATACAGGGATGCTAAAATCACACGTATCCTTAAAGACTCTTTAGGAGGCAATGCAAAGACTGTCATGATAACATGTATTAGTCCATCTTCTTCTGATTTTGATGAATCATTAAATTCCATCAAGTATGCAAACAGAGCAAAAAATATTAGGAACAAACCTATTGTCAACTATAACCCAGACTGGGATCGCATAGATGAAATGGAGCTTGCCATTAAGTTGCTTCGGGAAGCCTTGCAAAACCAACAAACTAATGGACAGTCTTCTGGTAGCCAAGGGTCACAGGATTTATGCCAAGACAAAAACAGAATTCGTTGCCTTGAACAGCAGCTTGCTCAGTTTCAAATTGAAAGTTTTAATTTGCGAAATTGCATTGAAGAAGCTTATTTATTTCTTGTTGATTTAAAAAATATTGCCAATCTATCAAAAAATCAACTTGAAAAACTGCAAGAATGGATCCATGTAGCTCAGGAACTTAGAAGAGAGGCATCTACTCCCCAGGTAAACAGTGGAACAGTAGCCGACCAAGAAGGACCCTATCATATCACGATTCTTCAGCTTAAAAGGGAGCTAAAGAAATATCAGGTACTTACTGTAGATTTAATATAAGGATCAATAAAAAGATTGTATACAGAAGTGTTATCTACACATTAAGGAACAGTTTGTTCAAATGAATTTACCTTGCCTCCCATTCCAACATGTCGGCTTGATCAGTCATACTGGATAATTTGAGAGACATGTTAAACAACAAGCAAGAGAAGAATAACTCAATTTAGTACAACCTAGTATTAAAGATACTTTATTTGGAAATGGTTCAATATGCAATCATTAATATAGCATAAAATATCTTCTCTCAGGGAATTATGGATTTCTTTCAAAGGTCAGAGCTTTGGCAGGTCATCCCCAGCCTAAGAAGTCTTTCAGCTTAACTTTTGGAACTTGTCTAGCTGCTTTTTCTAACATAGATCATTTGTAATTTTTTACTATTTTTTAAGCTCATAAACAGTGAAGCATTCTTTTAAAACTTCAGTGGTTCTATTATCTTTCTCTTGGCTAATATTTCATTTTCATTTCAGCACAAACTGTTTCTTTATACAGTTCCTTTGTTTGCAACTGTTCCTGTCTCTTTCTCTGTGGTCTAAAATGCTTACATTACAAGAATGTAGCTGTTAATAGAAATGATCACTGAATACTGTCATTATAAAACCTAGATGAAAATCAGTAATAGCACTAAGAGTTACAAGTTATTCATCAATCTTCCCCAACACATCTGGCTGGGGAGGCTGCAATATAGTATATAAAAATTATGAATCACATTATTTCTGGAAAATGTTGTAACATTAGTTCTGTTAGGGATCTTTTATAAATTATATGTATATTGGTTGAGTCATAAAGATGGTAAATCCAACATCCAGAGGCATGATTTCCCCTCCCCTCATACATTAGCTAAAGACAAATAATGTCCTTTGGGTATTAAAAATGGCTCTTTTATTTCCATGACCTGTCTATTAAAGCTAGTTTAATGGAAGCAATGTTCTGCACTTTAATTATATTATTGGGTAGGGACATAAGTGGGACATAAGCTTGAAATAGTTATGGGTGAATCTTAAATTAGCAGAAGAAAATGTTATACAATAGGATTTTCCCCCTTATATTTCTGAAATGTCATTATGCATAATCAGGGGAACCTGTTGAACATTATGAATTTTCTTTTAAATGTATTTTTGCAAAGGTAAAGAATTTTCTCAAATCTAGAATTTTGTATTTCTTATGCAAAGCTCTAGATTTTACTAGTTCAGTACTTTTGCCTTCCATTTTCACCACACTGAATTTAATACACTCTTGTATGAAATTCTTACCTACAGACATGTAATACTACTTATAAATAACAGGAAATCTACTTCTTGATCACTAGAAATTGTTTCTAATAAGTAAATGTATTAAAGCTGCTTTGTCTTTTTTCCCTTTTTAGTATAAATTTGTATGTGACTGCATGGGTAGCTTTTAATTATTTGGAAAATTTATCTTGCCAACTACTTGCACATGACGACTCAAGGTGGCTTACAAGGACATAAAAACACCATATAAAATAAATAAACATAATAAAAAGAAAAATAATAAAATAATATCTCCCCATCCCAGCAACAACATACATTCATACTAGCTATTTAATGGGCTCCATCCCGCTCTGGGTTCCCCACGCCCACTTACAGAACTTTCAGGGCCTTCTGAAAAAGTGTTAAAGTGGGGGCCCATCTAATCTTTGAGGGGGATGATGTTCCAGAGAGAGGGAGCCACCATGGAAAAGGCCCTTCTTCTGGGTCCCGCCAGATCTATCTCCTTAGGGGACGGGACCCGCAGCATTCCTTTGCTTGCTCTAGTGGGTTGGGTAAATATAACTGGCAAGAGATGGTCCCTCAGATAACTTGGCCCCAAGCCATGAAGGGATTTAAAGGTGACAACTAGCACACTGAATTGCACCCAGAAGCAAATTGGCAACCAGTGCAGTTCCCACAAGAGAGGTGATACATGTGCACACCGAGGTCTGCACAAAACCATGCGGGCTGCTGCATTTTGCACCAACTGGATCTTCCAGATGCATTTCAGGGGCAGCCCCATGTAGAGGATGTTGCAATAGTCAAGACGGGAGGTAACTAGAGCATGAGTGACTGAATAGGAATTGTTGGTCCAGGAAAGGGCATAACTGGCACACAGCCCACATTTGCGCAAAGGCCCTCCTGGCCACCTGTTCTTCAAGCAGGAGTCACGAGTCCAGGAGAACCCCCCAGATTATGCACAGGGTCTGTTTGTGACCGTGCCACCTCATCCAAGACCAGCTTTAGAATGGGATGTGTTATAACCTGCCAGATAGTCTGTGCATCAGATTCTAGTTTGCATAAAACAACATGAGCATACTTGAGTTTTACTGGTTGCGCTTGTGGCTTGCTGGTCAAAATGTGCCAAGGCTGATTGGTACTGTTTTTATCATTAGCATATAATGCTACATCTAGCAAGGATATGACTAAGGATGATAATACTGGCATGGCATATATTTCATCAGGAACTCATATGTTCAACCAAGACTCTCGTGATGTTAATAAACAATGGATTCCCTGGAATGGTAGGGTTTAAATATTCATATGATACAACCTACATTTTATCTGTCTCCTGGGAACTCTATAACAGTGTAACAATCTTACTTTAATGTGGTACACACCCTGCCTGACTACTCGGACTACTTGGCTTTTGCAGACTAAAAACCAGCCTGAAAATCAATCCCCCCACTTTCTGGTTCAAACATCTGTTTCGTACCTGACATGTACAAGTAATTCTAGGCTTGTGTCCATTTGTTTAGTGATCATTCAAAGTTATGGTGACCCTGAAAAAATAGATGTCCTCCAGGTTTGCATCCTCATAACATCCCCACAGTCATAGAAATCCCAGTTCTTGGGTACATGCAATTCTCACAATGAGCTTTCAGTTATATGTTCACCATTTGTGACTTTCCCTGCTGGCTTCACAAGCCAAGTCAATTGGGAAGCTGGCAGAGAAGGTCACAAGTTGATCCTGCTTTTGTCCCATCTGCAGCACTCTTTCCTGCTTGCACGTGGCTTGCACCAGCCCATGTTAATCTTCCCCAGCTCACACACAGCCTACACCAGCCCTTCCCTTGTTTCTCCTGTGGCATCCCCAAACTCTTTATCTGAGACCCCCCATCTCTTCCCCTGCATCTTGGAGTTATGACAGCAAACAGGAATACCAGTTCTATTTGTCATAATAACTCTATTGATATAAACGAGATTTAATAAATTAGATTTAGTTGTAGCTCCTCTTAATAGCCAGGTGGACTATAATTACGGAAAGTAATTACATTAATTTAAAAGTTAATTGTTCTTTAGGTTATTTATTTACTTTTTTCCATTTTTCCTTCTATTTGCCAGTTTCCAGATGGCAGATGTACTGTTCAGTACCAAGCATTGTAGTGATACAAGAAAATAGACTTTAATTCTCCTCATTTCTGCTGCTACAAAGAAACATGTTTAGGAAGATTATTATGTAAGATGAAAGAGAACTTTTCCATTAGTAACTTTCTGAACAACTGTTATTAATACTACACCATTCACAATTAGAATTCAATTTCCTTTCCAGTCATGGAACTTTTTAGTTATCCCATCTCAAATTGTACATGAAATATTAGGAATGTTTTTTAAAGTAATGTTGTTATTTGCAGGAATGATTTTAAAGAAACAACAGGGTGCTATTAGTACAAATCATTCTCCCAATGATCAAAATGTAAAAAGTGGCAAAGGCTTTTTTTACTAACTTCTTCATTGGTTTAAACTAAATACACTTAATTGTTTGAGACAATATGGGTTCATAATTTTTGCATACTATACTTGGGTTATGTACAATAAAATATATACAGTTAAAGCAATATAGTACTTACAACAGAATTACTGTATTTGCAGCAAATCTCACAATGCATTTCAATTTGTGGACTTTCCATTTCATATGTTCAATCATTTATTATATTCTCTCTTTATTATCTAGCAGGCTCTTTCAACAGATGCAGAAGTCTTCAGTGAAAAAGAACTGGAAATAAAAATATTGCAAGATCAGATACAAAAGCTGATACAAGAAAATCGTGAATATCTGGAATCACTAAAGGAGGCACAGGATACAAATAGGTTACAGGTAATTTAGGTTTTCTGCAAGTTATCTAGGAAATATATATAAAATTATATCAATCTTATAGATAAAAGCTTAATAATAACAAGAACAAAATAATAAAAGAATATTACAACCATAAGTAGTTTGAGAACATTATAATTAGAGTTATCAAGATTTATTCCCATGTAAGTTGAATCCAAATTTCAGTGGCTTTAAGTTCTGCAATTCTGTAGTTTAATAAATGCAATTTTGTTTCATTTCAAGAATGAAAAAATGGTAGAGCAACGACTTATAATTAACCAGCTAAATGACAAATTGGAGAAAATGGCAAAGGCATCTGCCTCTAATGGTGCTTCTGGAGATGGACCAGCTGCTGTAATATCAGCTAAAAGGCCCTATAGTGTTCCATTAACTAAAAGTTTGATGCAGATGAATAACATACCATTAAGACTGGATTCTCGAAAGGTATATATGAAAAAAATGCTTTTATTTAAGTTTATTAATTACAAATTATTAATCATAGTTGAAGGGAACTAACTGTGGTAATATGAACATCTGTAGGTATAACATCTGAATAATTTCTTCCATCCCATTTAAAGATGGCAAATATAGTGCATTTATTTCCTCCATTTCTTCTATTTATATCTGGTGATTTTGATATTCCCCATATTTGTTCCACCACTGACACTTAGAGCTGGGTTCTTTGTTCTGTTCTGTTCTGTTCCAATATTTTAAAAGGTTACCCATTCCTGATATGTCTGCATTGGACAGGTGTGGAACATAGCAGAGTTAGCATTGGGAACTGGCCTGAATAGTCTCTGAATGTCACAAAAAAAGAATAGCATTGTGGTTCGGATATTGGAAAATAAAGACCTCTACCAGAGGCTGATAAGAGGTATAAACTCAATCCCAGAGGCAGATCTTGATTCTCTAACATGATTCTCCTTCATCTCTTGTCATTTTTTGATACCATTAATTGGGGTATCCTTCTGAACTGGAATAGAGGATACTGTGCTATCTATCTCTCTATCTCTCTATTCTATGCAAATCATTCTAGTTGGTGTTGGCAACAAGCAGCCTATGGCTACTCACTTGGAGATGCTTCAGGCTCAATATTTTCACCCCTTCTGTTTAACATCAATAAGTTACTAATCAAGGTCATTGGTCATTAATTGATGTTTTTCAATTGTACATTTGAATCCTGGGTGCCCAAGTGAGGCTGTCAGTGACTGAGGCTGAGAATCTGGATGGAGAGAAATACATTCAGCCTCAGTCACAGCAAGACTGTGGGTATTTAGGGCCCTAAATCCTGGAAATTTTCCATGTTTAGTCCTGGATGGAGGAACATTTACAGCTGGTCCAGAATGCAGTGAGGTGGGTAGTAACAGACATTTTTGGCATTCTTACATAACACTAATGCTTCGTGAGCTCAACAGGTTGCCATTTGGCTTCTAGGTGCAATTCAAGATGCTGGTTTCCACCTATAAAACCCTTCATGGCATAGGGCCTGGCTATCTGACTATGATAGTATCTGTCTATCCTATACAATTGGACAATATGGACATCTTCCAGGTTCCAGTGATCAAATAGTTTCATCAAACAGGGCCTTTGGACTTTTTACCTTCTCTGTTATGCCTGCTCTATGTAATAGCATATCCCTTGGAGTTTCATATCCCACCCCCACTTCATTTAAAAAATCTCTGAAAACACTGCTTTCCCGCAGTCCTGGGTTAGATGGTGGGTAATTGTCTTATGGATTTTTACTTAGTCTGAAAGTTTTCTCTTCTGGATGTACATTGCTTTTTGTTTTATTCTTACTAATTTTAATGTTATACACAGTCTTTATGGAGGTGGGCAAATTTCTGATTTGACAAATAAATAAAAATAGCAACTAATATAGTTCTGATTATCAGGACAAACAAAGATGTAAACACAATAACTCACCCTAATCTTCTCCCCAAAAATGAGGATTTGATTCATATAAAGTTACTTTGCCCTACATTATCCACCCAGTATTTTTAAAAAGAACCTGGATTAAAAAATATTTAATTGTTTAAAACTTATTTAAAAGGTGCACACAAGCCCTCCGATGTATTCCTTAAGCAAAGTTATAGCTGGCTTTCAGACCCGTAATCAGATCATGATGGAACACATAGAAGAGCAAGATGAAGTCCTTCATTATTGCTTTTCTGATCACAGCGATGATGATGAAAACAATGCCAAGACTGGAAGGAGATTCAGATTTAGGTATGTTTTTGATCACATATACCAATATGATAATTAGAGCTTGTGATATTTCATGTGTATATCTGCTAGCTCATGCTATGAAAATATATTTAAATTTGAAAGAATTTTTTTTTTTATTGAAAAAGTTTTATACATGAAAACATTTTTTTTCTTTTTTTAGCCCCAACCCCCTTCCCATCCGCCCCTCCGAAAT
>JANHFL010001972.1:0-21868 GCA_032468155.1 Oxyrhabdium leporinum | reverse complement strand
CTCTATATACCTATTTTAAAAATCAATGTTCATATTTCTATTTGTAAAAACACTGCGATGGGATCCTTAATGTGCATACTATTTTGCAAATCACAAGATGTATTGATTTATCTTGTATCTGTCCGATTTTATGTTATAACTTAAAAAGTTGTGTTTTTTTTAGTACATGGACAAATTATAGTTTTATGAGATATGCCATTTGACCTGACTAAATTAAATAGTCTTCTACTATTAATCTTAGAGCATGTCCCATTGAGTTGAACGTGACTTACTTTTGGGTTGATGTCCATAACATTACGTTATAAATGCCAGTTGGAAATTTTAACCCATTGAAAAATAAGCACTGTTTAGCCTAGTTTTAGTATTACAGTAATAAAGTTAGTATAATTGAGAAGCTAAATTTGTGCATCATTTCTGCTCAATGTAGAAATTAGAAGAGAAAAAGAAGTGCTTAGATGAAGAACTAGAAAAGATTTTGCACCAGCATCAAGAGTTAGCTGCTTTGGAGGAAGATTTAAAAAGAAGAGAAGCAATTATTTTAAAGAAGGAAACACTGATGCAGGAGAAAAGCCATTTGGAAATTAAAAAACTGAGATCCAGCCAGGTACTTTTTAATACTGTGGTATGCTAGGAATTGAAATTAGAAAGTAGCACTCTGCACTTGCACTCACCATTCTATGTCTTCAATATAAAAATGTTTTAGCAATTTCAAAGTAACTGATTTTGTAATGAAAAATATGGGATACATCCACTACTGAATGTTTTGTAATCATTTTTTTTGCTCTTTCTCCAATAGCCAATACATATCAAACCAACATAGAAAATGTATTCTGTTACACTATATTCTGTTATCAAAATAGATGATATAGTTTTGGTACAAGCAGGACCTGTGCCATTCTTAGATTGGCTTTGCATTTGCATGCCTACACTTTTTCTGTTGGGCAAAATAGCAAATTAACTTCTTGCTGTGCTATGATGCAAATGCAATTGCTATGAAAATGTTTTTGCAAGATGAATGCTGACATTTTAGGGTAGTTGGGGTTCCATTGACAGGAATTCTTAACTTGTTCCATCTCCTTAGTTCTGCACTTTCCCCCATGTCTGTAATGTTAAATTGCTAAGACATATGCTTCCCTTTCACTTATCTTTTAAATTGAGCAGAAACTGAGGCACAACATGGTAGATGCTGTTACCAGGTGACCAGTTAAATTGAAATCACAAAAGAAGCTAAAGAAATTGTGGTGAAATCATTAGTCATGATTTCAGAGAAACAACAAAATCTGGCCAAACACTATCTGCATCTAGCCTACATTATTATATTCATTGTACGTACTAATAATTCAGCCATGGATGGATGAAGATATCCTAAGTTTCTAAAGAGTTTCCAGTAGAATAAATTATATGAAGATTTATGCCATATTATACAGGATAGTCTTTAAAGTGCCACCTCTATCTATAAAATTATTGTTCTTAAATAGATGTCTTCATTTGTGATTTCATAGGCTCTCAATGAAGATAGTTTGAAATTATCTACCCGTCTAAGTATGTTAGATCAAGAACTTTGTGACAAAAATAAGCAGCTTCAAAGGAGTGCCACTGATGAACAAGGGAGGATTTTTGAAGAGGTTCAGGCTTTGCAAAAAGAAAGGGATCAGCTGTTGAAAAGAAGAAACAGTGTGGATGAGAAATTAAAGAATGGCAGAGTGTTATCAGCAGAAGTGAGTCATTATCTATTTGATAACTATTAGCTGCTGTTAATAGAAAAATCCATATGCAATCAAATTAGGTAAATTGTTAACATGTAGAGCTGGTAATTTTTTAAAAAAATCAAGGTATTTTGTTAAAACCTTTCAGAAGAAATTGAACAGTGAAAAGTACCTCCAGGAAAGATGCCCTCTTTTCCCATTTTCTGTATTTGTGTATTTTCTTCTCTGCTTCTAAAAGGCAGCAGCCCCTGTATGTTAAGGGATGTAATTTTGTTAAAGTAAGGAATGCAATTTCATTAAACAAAGAGATAAGGGAAAGTTGTGAAAGATCATGTGATTATAGAACTATGGAGTGCCAAATAGGACTAAAGAATTAAGGATATTGAGAAAGAGGAAAAACTTTATTTTTTACTTTCACTTTATTTTTTACTTTCCTTTTTCTGGAATATAACTTAAAAAAGAGAAACGTCTACCACTAAAAAAGTAGCAAAAATCACAAAAAGCCACAGAAGGGTGAGAATTGGGAAACAATATTTTAAAATAGTGGAATAAATAAATAAAAGAAAGATCTCTCATTTTGAAATATTTCAGTTTGCATACTTAATTCCATTATAGACAGAAGAGCCTTTTTTTCAAGTACAATAGATGAGAAATTTGAGAATTGGCTCCTTTTCTATAGATGTTCATATACTGTTTCTGCTTTCCCTAAGAAGCATATGATTGATTTCTGAAGAACAGGAATTGTGTGATTAATTATTATTAATAGCATTCAGATTTATTGTAATACATTTGACATTTCTGCTTTTTTTCTTCTAGGAAGAGCATGTTTTATTCCAGCTTGAGGAAGGAATTGAAACCTTGGAAGCAGCCATTGCTTATAAGAACGAAAGTATACAAAACCATCAAAACTCAATCAGAGTCTCATCACAGATCCTTACACAAAGTGAAGCCAGTGTGATGGGAAAGTTGGTATCATTGTCCGCTACTGAACTGCGTGCAATTCTTTTAAAGTATTTTAACAAGGTTTGTCAGAATAGTATTCAGAATGAAGATTCTGCCTGTTCTTTTTATTGGTACAAAATTGTATGAAAATACACAATACAAAAACTGATTATTTGTTTTTGGATTCTTACACTAGATACAGAGAGGATTTTTTTTTGCAACATTTACATTCTATTATTATTGGAATTTAAATTATAGCACATTTAAAAAGTAGCCATTCTAACTGAGTGCATGTACAGTATCATAAATCATTTTAAAATATTTTGTTTGTGGTAATTATGTGTTCAGTGAAACCTCTGATGTTTTTATAAACATATGTTTCACAGCCCATTTGAATTAGATTATTTTATTAACAATTCCGTTCAAGCTTACAAATTGATTTTTTTAAAATTATCCTAAGCAACAATGCATTACATTTATATTCAAACAGACTTGTACAAAGAAAATACTACTTATTTTTAGGTTGTTCGACTCCGTGAGAGTGAGCATAAATTGCAAGTGCAGTCTGAAGAACTGAGAATGAGGGCAATGGAACAAGAAAATATAACAAGAGAACTCGAATTGGCACTTGAACATCTCATGCTGCAATGTGACAGGCGCCTCACTCTTCAACAGAAGGAACACGAACAAAAGATTCAGTTGATACTACTTCATTGTAAAGGTATTGGATCTTATGTCTGGTTACAGTAGGAAGTAGATCTCATCCAACAAGACAAGACCTTTATTGGAACCACTGAAAGAGAATGAAAATTTGATAGGTCCTAGCTGGTCTGATGAATCTGAATTTTTCTGTATGTATCACAGAACTATGTTTGCTCCTTACATTTGAAATATCAAAATTAATTTTAAATATATACTTACCATTTTCATATTTCCATGTAATGTGGAATGTTCATTAGAGTCAATATATAAGATTAAACATTTGAACATTAATGTAAAATATAAAATCTTAAAAATACTGTTACTGCCACAGTTTACCCACAAATTACAATCATAGCACCAGAGACAAAGAGTTATGAGACACTTGTTATATTAGCTCTTGCTTTAAAATGTCAGTTGTAATAAACTCAGGTAAACATGCTTTGATTATTCTTATTCTTTTAACATATTCCATACATAACTAGAGTCAAGATTGACTTCTTTCTTTTTCTGTGAACAGAAATTCATTCATTGGATGTTAGAACTGATGAAAAGGGGAGATAATTGTTTCGAAGCTCCACTTCTCCCAGTCTCATGTCAAAGTGATTCAGTAGCAGGGTCAGAATTAAGACCACAGGAAGAAAGGGAAAAATTTTGAAGACCTCCTTTACCAGGGGAACAGGATCTTGGTATCTACAATTTATAGAGAAACATATACTTATAACCACAGTTGGGACTGGAGTTTTGATTGCTAGGCAATGCGGTCATCATGTGATTGATCCAATTTTATGATCATTTTACATCAGTTATTAAGTGAATCACATGTTTAAGTAAAACATGCAGTTGTTAAGCAAATCTGGCTTCCCTCATTGACTTTGTTTGTTGGAATGCAGATGGGAAGGTCACAAATTGTGATCATAAGACATTGCAACTGTCGTAAATGTAAGCCAGTTGTTTGGTGCTTAAATTGTGCTCAGTGACCAGGGGGGAGATGTGATGGTCAACTTGGGAACGGGTCGTAAGTCACTTTTTTAGCACTGTAGTAATATTGAACCATCATTAAATGAATGGTTTTAAATCAAGGACTATCTGTATCTGGGTACAATATCCTCAGGTTCATCTAGATGTGCCTCTTCCAACTTGATCTCATTATTGCTTAAAGAAGTAATTTTCAAACTTGTTAATGGCTGTCTTTCTCTCAGTAAATTATTACTTTATGATAGGTGCAATTTTCTGCTTTTAAAAAACATTAATGACCACACTTTTTCTAATTCCCACAAGTTCAATGAACTACTTTTTGTTAGGTGCTTCAATTATGTTTTGTTTTCTTATCTAGGGTTATTCATTTTTGTATGGCTTTAAAATCCTAGGGGTTCTTTTAAATATTTAAATGTATTATTTTTCACAAACTTGGAGGGAAAATGCTAGCAAGATGCGAAGTAAACGTAGCTTTGTTCATCGTGTTGTAATAAAATGGAACATAGTAAAACAAATTTCTGTCTTTTTTTAGACCAAGAAGGTGAAAATATTGCAGAAAATATTAAAGCCTATGAAACTAAAGTTCATCAGTTGGAACGAGATTTGTTTTTTTATAAGAAAACCAGCCGAGAGTTAAAGAAGAAATTAAAGGATGTTGTTGGAGAAGCAACATATCACTCTAAACAAAGTAAATGTATGAATATTAGAGCTAAATGAATATTAGACCTAATATAGCTAAAACTTAGTAGTAATTCACATTAAGAGAAAAGTTCCCATAAAGATCTATCTCTCTATTATCTACCTATTATCTACTGTTCCATCTATCTATCAAATTTAAGTACCACCTGTCTCATTCTGAATGGGATTGGATTGCAATGTTATATTTGTAGGTTATAGACTCTGTGGATATTTTTTACATTTGTTTTATTTATAATAGTTTTTAAATATACTTTACGCTTCCTTTTAAAGCAGAAGTTAAATTTTAATTTTCAGATAACAAATGAAGATTTCAGATAAGAGATTTTTAATTTTTGCAAATGCAGTCTCTGCTTTTGAGTTTACATTCCCACTAATGTGTCCTTTGGAAAGACATGGAGGTATTGGCAGCGTCTGAAAATTGAATGTCGGCTGACTGTCTCTGACACACACACACACACACAAATGAACACATCCCATTTCCACTAATGAAAGCTTCAGGTTTAGAGTCCTTTCCATAAATGAAAGGATAATGCAAGATCCAAATGCCAATATTCTTCTTTATTAACTTTTAATTGCACAATCAGGTCATTTTACAGTAACAGTGAATAATAGTTGGATCAACTAAAATTTGTAACAGTAAAAATCTGAACTGTTTACCTTTAAGCATTTAAGTTAATTGTTGCTTTGAATATTTCATTTTAGGTTATGCTTCTAATGATGGGATGCTAAATCAAGAAGAAACAAGTATTTCTTTAGAAGAACACGGACAGAAACCCCAAACTGTAGGGAAATTGAAAGAAATAAACTGCACTGTAGGCGATATAGGAACACAGACTTCATCAGAAACATTTGAAGAGGAAGTTGCAGAAGCAGTACTCTCTACCTCTAATAATCGTGAGGAGCCAACAGGGAAAGTACAACATTTCATGAAATCTCATTCACAAGCATTTACTTATTCACAGACAGGCAACCTGGTGACCCAACTTCAAGGAATAACTCCAGTAAAATTTTCCCGTAAAGAATTACGCCATATCCCAACTTCTGAGCTTTTATCAAGGCGAGCTACTATAAATTCTATTGCTGCAGATTCCCTTGAAATGCCTAGAAAATCTCATGACCATACTATGTAATTCAGATGACAATTCAGAAAGTAATTTTGCAGTTTCTTATTTTTCCACACTATTTCAGGAAGTTACAATGTTTGTATAAATTATTGTTAGCAGTTATTCTTCACCTTAGTCTTTCATTTCACTTTAAAGAAATCCAATTCCTTTTTGGCACTGCATGATAGTATATAAAGGGGAACAATTTTGTCTTTAAATAATTTTTTTACTTACTTTTATTAATATGGATTTTTATTCTTTCAGTACATGCAGCACTATACTGTTCTGCATAATATAGAGAACTGGTTCACACAATCCTGGTAGCAAACTAGTGAGAACAAAGAAGGCATACATAACAAAGAACTCAATACCTTCCATGATTATGAAAAAAGGGTGAGCATTTTATTTAAAATTAATAATTTTTAGATAAATCAATTGCCCTGATGCCTATATATATATGGACAGCCTACAATGAAGTAGAAATGTCCTATAAAAACTATTTTTTCTAAGATATTACGGAGTTAAGAAAAGGAAAAAATGAAAATCTCTCATTGCTAAAACTTACACTTAAAATACACGCTTACATCTGAAATGCAAACCTTATCCCTAACTTACTTGGCTATAAAAGTCATATTTGAACTAGGCCTAGAACTGATACCAGTATAATTTTGATGGATACCATTTTTAAAGTAAATGTTTTTATTTCTATAATCAACATTAAATCTCTTTCAGTGATTGTTTATATAGATTGGGATGAACTCAGTCAATTGAATTTAAGTGTCATAAAAATTATTTTGCTATGTCAAAGAATATCTGTACATCCCAGTGTTTAACTCAAGATGAAGTTAAACCTACTAATTAAAATAAAACCAGAGACTCTTTCAAATCCTTTCAAAATATTTGGATCCTGAGTCACTGTTCTAGGAACAGAAGTTACTCCTATCCAATAAAAGCTCCTGCTGGTTGAAAGGGGCAAAGATAAATGTTGATTTCCTTTTACCTCTGGAGAGACTCGAAATGTACCAAATTTTCAGAAATCTTTCTAACAAGAAATATATTTGTTTGTGTATGGTACATTTGTGTGTAAGTAGCTTCACAACCAGAAATACGGATTATCTGTGAAATGCAATTTTAGAAGCATTAAATACTATTTTAAAGCTGAAATCATCTGAAAAATGCAGTTGCTCGACATACTGGTTCAATTCAGAGCATGTGGGAATGGAGTTTTGGTAATGCTTGTAGATTCCTTATCCCTATTTGGCTTCTCCTATCAGCAGTACTACTTAAGCTTGGGAATTTTTATCTAGGCTATTATTCTATACAAACTGAGCTTTAGCTTTCAGAAGCCAGAATTGTAAGCCAGACTTATTAAGAGAGGAACACCCTAAGATATTTCCTTGGATAAAAAGATAAGAAATGATGGATAGCAGTTCTGTGTTTTAGCTATTTCCACGAAAGAAGAGACAAAGTAAAAATGTTAAGAGTGCAATGCATCAGCAAATTTGCTCAAACAAGATCACTGAAGTAGAACTGAGCCTTGAGATAACTAAATAGTGGTGATACTTTTTTAGCTGTGTTTTTCCTATTTATTTTTGTTGATTGTTTTTGTCTATGATCTGAGATTAAAATCTTTCAAAGTTAGTGACACATTTTATCTTTAGAAACTTGTAAACCAGAATACATCACTAAATGTGAGGTTATAATGTTTCCTTTCTTCAACAACACCGGAATAAGTAATGACTGAAATGAGAAATACCGTGTGTCCAGAATTTTATTGGAAAGGCTATGTGTAGCCATTATTTTATTGTTTTTCTTGATATACACACACAAACACACATACACCATGCTTTGGTCCTTACCAATGGGAAACTAGCCAATAGCATCTTGGCCTGGATCAATATAATTGTTGAGAATTTTAAATAATATAAGGGTAATAATTTCCAGGCATCTGTTTTGTTTACTAAAAGCAGTATGTACATTGGCACTTAGAAACTGGCAACAGTATTGTTTTTTAACCTGTTTCCTATTCTAGTGATCTGTCTGCAGATGAATCCCATCCATGTTTATCGGACAAGCTCACTGAACTCAATGGTGATTCCCCAGTAAAAATAAACATGATTTCAGATTTAATATTTTTTTATTAAGAAGTGAAAAAAAATCAGATTACTTTAGCAATAGGGATTATTTTGTAGATAGTGGCATGATCTAGACTCACTTTTCATTAGATTCATTTGATGATGATTGGAATTTTTATCAAATTATCATAGTATTTGCTATGTAGAAATATAAACATGAGAACACTCATAAAAAAGTAATTCACATATACAATACTGTTCATTCATTCATTCATTCATTCATTCATTCATTCATTCATTCATTCATTCATTCATTCATCTTACCTGGCTACTCAACTCATAATTGCAACTCTGGACAGTTAACATGGGTTTAAAACTAATATAAAACAAGGCCAAATAAGGATAAATAAAAAAATATAACACACTCAAGTCCAGCCTACAATCATTCTATATCAAACTATTATAGAACAGCTCATTCACCAGCTTGGCTCAATACTCGGGGAGAAAAGCCAGTTTTTGGAGGCTAGAATTGCAGCCCTCTGAATTTCAATGGGTACCTGGGACAGGCAGTGCAATAAAGAGTCTCTCTGAGTCGAGCAGATTACAGATTGCTTTATAGACGAGACCCTGTCAAATCTCATGGAATGAGCAGATTCAATTGGTGGAAATTAGTGGTCCCCCAAGAAACTTGGATGGGCCTGAAGAGCATTACAGATTGTACTGTAATTAGCATGTTGAATTAGACCTACAGATCATGAAGTAGTGGTGCTACATGCATTGATTGTGTAAATATAGCTACCCATAGTGCTACATTCTGAATCGTTGTTACTGGCAGTCCCACTAGTGCATTGCAACAATCCAAAAGGGAGGTGATCAAGACATGACTGTGAGTAGGGTCTCTCAAGGAATGGATACAACCGGTCCCAAAGATGAATTTGTGGAAAGATCCTTCTCGCCATGGCTGCCACTTGCTCTTCAAATGAAAGCTGAGAGTCCAAGAGGACCTCCAAATTGTGCATCACTTCAGTCTAGCTTTTTATGTGTTGTTGTAACAGAAATCCATAAAACCATAAGCTTGAGGAACACTACCACCATCACCGCCGTTGAGTTGGGTAAGGACACTGCTACCAAGATTTAATAGTGGTAATCCCATCTGTTCCCTAGTGCCCAATCCTATCGGGAGAGCCTACATTCTGAATACATGCAGGTTAGTGCCTATAAAGCCACGAGATACTCTGTGATGATAAAATATCTTAAACGGAAATTACGTCAAAAATTGCTAAAACATAAAGACTAAAAATTATAAAGTGTATTCCAGTGGTGGAATCTAAATTTTACCACCGCTGGTTCTATGGGCGTGGCTTGGTAGGCGTGGCTTGGGCCTGGGGTCATGTGATTGAGTGGGCGTGGCCAGCTCAACATCACAGCAAGGTGGGGCAGTTAAGATTCCACGCATGCTTGTGGCAAGTCTTCCACACATGCGCACAGCTTCAGTCACGTGGCAAGGCTTCCACGCATGCATGCAGCCTCAGCCATGCAATGAGGCTCAACCAGACTTTCGGGGCCTGTTCCATTCCATCTCTGCTCTCCGGGGCAGTAGCTGCTTTTCTCTATGACGCTGTTGCTCTTGCTGGGAGAGCGTCTTGTGCAATTTAACAGCTGTGAGCCACCGCTTTCCTCTAAGTCCTATCCGGAAAGCGCTGCAGCACAGAGAAGCAGTGCTGTTGAATGCTGTTTCAGCCACAGCGTTTTCCGGATGGGACTTAGAGGACCCAAAGCTGTGGCTTAGGGCTGCTAAATTGCACAAGACACTCTCCCAGCAACAGCAGCAGCAGAGAGAAGCAGCTGTCAACCCGGAGAGCACATGGAGTGTGTCTGCGAGTGACCAAGGCTCAGCAAGGGATGGAAGCGGCTGCACTCTGCTGCAGTGCTTTCCGGATGAATCTTCTTGAAAGAACCGTCCTGTCCATTCCCAAACTGCTTCAGCCCTCCTGTGCCCCCCTGCCCCTCCGGCCTAGTGTGGCAGGCTGTAGGCTGAATAAATTGCTTCGGCCTGGGGGGCTGTAGTTTGAGGCCAGAGGGGGGTGGCAGAATGTGGGCGAAGGCTCTGGACCGAGCAAGGCCGAAGTCAGGAAATTGCATGTTCCCCAGTTCGGCCTAGGCGAAGAGCGATCAGGCAGAGGTTCCGGAGCAATCCTGGAGCTGGGGAATGGCATTTTCCCAGTCCCTGACCAGAGGCAAAGGGCAAGTGGGCGGCATGCTTAGCTTTGGTGAGCAGAGCGGGCAATGCGCAGAGTGGAGGCGAGGCGTGGAGATTAGCTGTGTGGTGAAGGCAAGATATATAGGGCGGGGTGGGACGGGGCGACTGAGCAGGTGGGGCCAGCCAGAGGTATTTGGCAGTTTGTCAAGCTACTCAAAATTTCCACCACCAGCATCTCCGAACCTGTCCAAACCAGCTAGATTTCACCTCTGATGTATTCCCATAATAAAGAGGAATAAGAGATAAAGATAAAAAATATATAAAATATATAAAGCAGGGTGTCAGCGTTCCAAACAACAACCTCCAGAAAAAAAACCCTCTGAGAATATCATCTTCTCAAAGGTCTATTTTATTAGAGATGTCATATTGGCACATCTGGGAAAAACTTGAATCTGAGTTTCGGGCTTTCCCTAGCACAAAGAAAATCCAAAATCCAAACACTACACCCAATAGTCCATCACATGGTCCAATCATTACTTCATTCCAACAGGAGATTATCCCCAGTCACTCCCCTCCAGGTGCAGAGTAACATGTTCTTGAGTTTCTGAGAAAAGAATGCTGTTGTGGCCATTCTTCCACTGCTCCTCAAAATCCACCTCCCAAATTCCTAGGCATTGAATGTGGCAGCCCAGAAGCCTCAAAAGAAAAATGGCTTCCAAGCTGACACAGGGGTGTCCAAACTTAGCAACTTTTAAGACCTGTGGACTTCCGAGTCTTATAATTTTGGGAGCTGAAGTCCACAAATCTTTAAAGTTGCCAAGATTGGACACACTTGCCTTGAGGTATATCAGATTCACGCCCTGATCTCTTTTTATGTTCTGCCATCACTGTGCTGGCAGGACAGGTCATGTCAGTTTGGAATCTGATATATCAACATGGCAGTGGTACTAATTCATATCTCAATTCTGGACTGTGGTGACGCTATCAATGTGCTTACCTAATGTCTAGAGGTTGTTCCGGTCCAGATGGGGCAGAACAGATTTCAGCTCAGGTACTGACAAGACTGAGTGAATGTAACTGTTTGCCTGACCTCCAGACTTGATTGTTTCTATAGTTGGCTTTGGATGGGGTAGCAGTTCCCTATTCTAGACTGGAGAGCAACTTGGGGGTCCTTCTGCACTCAGTTATTTCTCAAAAAAGCAGGTGGCAGTTGTGGTGAGCAGGGTCTGTCCACAGGTTCATCTTCTCCAGTTCTTTTTCTAACTGGGAGGCTGTTCAGATACTCATGCCCTAGTCACCTATGACTGGATTATTGTAATGCATTCTAAATTAAAATGCCCTTGAATACCATGCAAAAACTACATCTGGTATAAAATGTATTATCAAACAAATATATAATCACTTAACTCTCAGAGTGACTCTAGGTGGTATACATTTAAAGTTTAGTTTAAACATTCATAACTTAACTCCCCAACCCTCACCCATACTGCAATGCAGTTGCATGCACGGTATTGGGTGCTTCATGGTACACAGATGTGCAACCACTAGTGCAGGAGCTGCATTGGTTGGCAATTGGCTTCCAGGTGCAATTCAAAGTGCTAGTCGTTACCTATTAAGAACTTTACAGTATAGACGTTGGTTATCTGAAGGACAACCTGTTGCTGCCCACCAGATACAGGTAGTTTGCTTAGTGACTGTACAAAGTTAAAACGGCATTGAAAAAAAGTGAGTTATTACCATTTTTCAGTTATGACATTTCCAGCATCCCCATGATCATGTGATCAAAATTCAGATGCTTGGCAACTGGTTCACATTTAATACTGTTGCTGTGCCCCAGGTTCATGTAATCACCTTTTGAGCTTTCTGACAAGTAAAATCAATGGGGAAGCCAGGTTCACTTAACAACCAGGTTACTAACATATTAACTGCTGTGATTCACTTAACAACTGAGACAATGTTGTAAAATGGGACAAAATTCACTTAACAAATGTCTCAACAACAGAAATTTTGGGCTCAATTGTGGTCATAAGTCGAGGACTACCTGTATGTTAGGGCACAGTGAGTATCCAACAGCCTCTCTCAATTAAATATTACTATTTTGCAGGACCGAGAATGCCTGCCTTCTCTGTCTCAGCTCCTGCCCTCTGGCACGGCTTCCCTCAGAGATATAGAGGGTGCCCTCACTCCTGGGCTTCTGACCTGGTTTTGGTTTCTGATAGATTTGGGGTTGAGATATTTGTGGTTTGCTTCATTTGGCTGCCTGGGGGGATGGTATGTTTTTAACTGCTTTTATTGTTTTGTGTGCCTCCCAGAGTCTATGGGAGTGGGCAGCTCCGGAAAAGTATTATTATAAAAATTTTATTCGTTAAACATAAAACTCAGTCAACTGAACATTTAAAAATGTATCAGAAATATCATTGACTGGCTCTGATGGTTGATACGGGTTGCTGCTAGCATCCTAGGCATCAACCAAGTATTTTAATTATCTTATATTTAATTATCTTAAATTATGTTATTATTATCTCTTTATTCATTAAACATGACACTCAGTCAACTGAACATTTAAAAATGTATCACAAATACCAGTGACTGGTGCTATTGGTTGATATGGGTTGCTGCCAGCACCCTAGGTATCAACCAAGTGTCTTCTTAAAATATATGATGTTCCGAGTAGAGTAGTTTGTTGCAGTTCCGCTGGTGTTATTGCAGGAAGCTGCAATTTCTTGATGTGTTTTGAAAAATTCTTGGACATGGTACCAAGTGCCCCGATAACAAATATCACTGTTACAGGTTTCATCCATAACCGTGCAGTTTCGATGGCCATCATCGAAAATCATATTTCATGATTTTTTCCCAGTTCTTTTTCTTCGACTCTGGCGTCTCCTGGTACAGTGATATCAATAAATTGTACCCTTTGGCCCTCGACAACCGTAATATCTGGCGTGTTGTGTTCCAAATGGCGATCCGTCTCTATTCGAAATCCCACAAGATCTTCACCGTCTCATTTTCGACAACTTTTTCCACTTTGTGTTCCCACGACTTTTCGGATACAGGTTGTTATTATTATTATTATTATTGTCCTTATTATTTCGGTGCTGCATTTTACGTGAAGCTACGAAATTTTTTAAAAAAGCGATACATTAGAACGGCGCTACACGTTTCCCAGCAGCTAACTTCTCAACAGCTTGAAGTCATTTACCTCCAGCGCTGCCGCCATCTCCTTCCAGCAGTATACAGCACCGCTGGTACCACGGGACGATTATGCACCGTCCGACTCAGCCCGGCCGTAACAGGGACCGAGGTGAGCAGCGCAAGACTTCAGCTGCCAGGCGTGTATTTCGGTCCTTTAGTTTTCTCAACTTCTTTTGTTATATCGTAGATGTGGATTTGGGAACCAGGCCTCTCGCCCTTCTTTCTTTACTCGCCCCGCCAGCCGACCATCGCCTCAGCCCGAGCTCCCGCGCGCCGCCGCCGCAAACCCAGCCGCGCGGAGGGGGCGGGGGGGGGCGGAGCGCTCCTCGTGGTCTCGCTACGTCACAAACGCGCTTGGTTTGCGCATGCGTCAGCTGCCCCTTTTCTGGTACTGTGTAGCAGCCGGCCGACTCGAGACGTAAACAAACTCTGCGAGCGAGCGCCCGAGCGAAGCACGTCCGCGCGCTCCCGCCTGCAAAGCCCTGTCGCTTCTCCGCGCGCCCCCTTCGCCCGTTCTTCCTGCCGCCGCCGTTGTTGCCCGCCCGCCCGCCGTCTCCGCGAGCTCTCTGGCGCCCACAACGTCCGAGCCGTTTTCTAGACCCCGGCAACTGCCCGCTTAGCCTGCAGGGAAGCCGCCGTCGCCCAGTCTGTTCACCCGAGAGCGGCTTTTTGGGCTCAGAAAGGCGGGTGAGGGCGCTTACTTCTCTCGTTTACCGCTTCCGTGTGGAGCCCCCCCCTCGAAAAGAGTCGAAAGAGCGAGAAATGCTTGCGCCCCCACCCCTCTCGGGGAAAGGGGAACGCAAAAGGTTGGGCTGGTGGGTGGCGGCGGCGAAGAGAGGGGAGGCGAGGACGCCTAAGGCTCGCTGGTGTGGCTGTAGGTCGGCTTGTCCGTGTTTATTGGAAGTGACCCGGTCCTGGAGCAGAAGAACCCCGTTAATTTTTATTTTCAGAAGGAAAAGGGGCGCCTTTTGCTTTCACGACCAGGATTGAAACTGAGCAAAGGCTCTCTCGGAAGGCAGCAATACAAGGAGCCACATTTGATTACTAGCAAAACTCCCGGGGTTAAATTTAGCTTGATGATAGCCAGGCCATCATCTTCCTGAGGAGAAAAAGGCCCTAATTTGTTGGTTTGAGCAAGCAGAGCTGCTGCTTCCAGAAAGTATTACTTGGAGGAAATGTTGAGGGCGTTCTCTCTAACGGTTCAAGTTTGGAGTTCTTCACCTTCATTTTTTATGGAAGGGAAAAAGGGATGGTCTTGCCCCCACTTTGCACCTAATCATTTCACAAAGTGTTGCCTTTAGCCTTGATTTATCTCATTCCCAGCCTAGGGATGAAATAAATGGGTTTAAATCAGCTATGATATCAGTGATTACAGCAGTGTTTCCCCCATATTAAGAAACCGTCTGCTTACAGGACAGTAGCTAGGTGTATAAAATTCGTTTTTGTTATCTATTGCATCGAAGGAAGAAAGAGGAGAGGAGAAGCAGCAGCAATGGGGCATCCAATTTCATGGTGGTGTAATTTTCTGCTGACCAAGAATGGGCTGATAGCTCTTGGCACTTATTCTCTTACAGCACAACTTCAAGCATTATTTTGGGCTAGATTGTCTATGCCCTCCTGTATGTAAACAGTAAATTTTCGCTCCAAGGCTTTTGGTGAAGACATTTTCTTTCAAATGCAGTAATGAAAAGATTATTTTAATTGGATAGTTCCTACTAATTAAATAACATACACTGCTTTAACAGATTTTTAAAAAGGATTTCAGCTTTGGTGAGCTATTTCAATAATAAAATAAATTCCCATTACTTATTTTGAGAAATTTTTGGAAGACTTTCCAATTCAGCCCAGGCAGGGTGTTAAAATATGTAGATATCTATGTTTAATGCTCATTTTATGTTATTTATGTAAATTGTTTGACTTAGTATTTCTTGACAAGAAATATAAATACCATAGAAAAGAGATTTTTTTCTTTTAAGAAAAATATTTTATTTTTTTTAAAGAAATTGGAAGCAAAAATAGTAAAAGTTTTGTGGACATTCCTGGAGACAAAAAATTAACACCTGGTTTGAAACATAAATATAAACTAGCTTAATTAATGGCAGCATCTGAAATACAGTATCTGAAAAAAGAGGGGAATAAATGCTATAGCATTTATTCTCAGTTGAAGATCAAGGATACAGAAATAATCTGTTACTTGTTTTCATCAGAAACAGGAAAAAGCATCTATGTCTTATTTATATTTTTATAAAACAATATGGAACTTCTCTCAGATCAGACACTGCAAAATTTAGTATAAACTGTATTTTTATTATTTTTATTTCTGTGTTTGCTATATAAAGATAATTATATATCTTTCTAATTGAATCATTAAAGCATCAACATCATATTTCCAGATAATTCTCAATTAAAATCATTCTATATTTTTATGCAAGTCACTGGAAACAATCCAGAAGACACTTTTATAGTTCTCACTAAGAATAAAGTGACAGCAGCTACTCTCACAGTAATTGTTCATCATCTAAATGAGTGGCAGGTTTGGCGAAGCAGTGTTGCTATGTTTGCATTAGGGCTTAATATTTTAAGAAGAGAGAGTTACATATACTGTCTTGAGTTCCCAACTATAAAGGCAGGGTAAAAACAAACAAACAAATAAATGCCAGGAAATAAGCATCACCTCATGAGTTTGTTTTATATTTCTCAATAATTATTTTGAGGCTTCATTTTCCCTTTTAAATATTTTTATTTTTATTTTATGTATTTTTTTCTGCGAAAAATTCCTACCATTTAGGCAAGCTTCCTAGAATGGTTTTTGGGGAAAAAAATACTTCTGGTCATATTAATTATAAAAATATTTGCAGTTGTCTTAACAACATAAGTCTTTTTCAAACTTAACTGTAAAATATATGGACTTCAACTCCCAGAATTCCTCAGTCAGCATTCTGAAAATTTTAGGAGTTGAAGTTCCCGTGTCTTACAGTTGCCAAGTTTGAAAAACACTGATTTAGAACCTTCCAGGATACAATTGTACTGGTAATATAACTTATTGAAAAATTATCAATTATTTTCCTGTATCTTACAAGAGTTAAGATTGAAATGTACGTTTAGGGTTTTGATCATGCTAAATTTCTATGCCTCGTCAAAATCGCTATGATTGTCATTCTATTTATGTTGAGCCATAAGGAGTCCATAATTTACTGTTATATTCTTCTTGTTTCAGGGAATACCGTGATTTGGAGATCTGTTTTCAGACACTTGCAGCAATAAAATGGCTTCTGCTGTAATTAGTTCAGTCCCTACAACTGCATCTAGATTTGCTCTTTTGCAAGTTGATAGTGGCAGTGGCTCTGATTCAGAATCTGGAAAGGGAAGAAATAATCAGAGTGGTGGAAAGACGCAAACTGCAGGCAACAAGTCAACTATAAATGAAAAGAAAAAGGAAAAGAGGAGGAAAAAGAAGGAGCAGCAGCAGAGTGAAGCAAATGAGGTTAAGTGAGGGTTAAATTGGAAAAAAAACACCTAAATTACCTTAATAAGAGAAATAAACCACCATACAGTTAAACTGTGAAAACAGTTTCAATGAGCCATTCTTTCATATGTGAAAATAGTTCATTCTTCTCATTTTTTTTAGCTCAGAAATCTTGCTTTTAAAAAAATTCCTCCAAAAGCCTCCCATGGAGCCTGCTTCTCTCTGCATGAACAAGCTTTCAACCACACAGGGAGGAAAGACTCCCAGGAAGAGGATTGGCAACAGTGGAGACAAAGAGATGAGCAGGTACTTTAGTATTTTACTTTTCTATATATTACTGCCAAATTCTAGCACTCCTTCCTTATTTGGCATAGCTGCAACTTTAAGTTGGTCGGCCTCAAGAGAGAGAGTGACTGCCACAAAGTCACCTTGTGTGGTTCCGTGACTGAACATAGACTTGAACTCATGGCTCTCCAATGCCAGCCTAGCATCAGAATCACTATATCACATTGGCTGTTACTTGTGCTGCTTAGATCTTCTGGCAAAAAAAGTAGATATAAAACTGCAGCCTAAGGTTCAGATATATCTGAAAGTATGGATATAATTCTGGGTATGCATGCATAGAATTAGTATGTAATTGACTGCAATCTTGAGCAAATTTATTTAAAGTAGGGATCACTAAACCTTTCAGCTCATTAACCTCTTTATTTAGTTTACTGTTGTTTATCAATCCCCAAACATAAATTATATGAAAAAATTACTTTATGGATAACAATAGCAACTACAGTATAATAGATAATAATCTTTATAAAAATATGTAATATTTGACATATTTTTTTAAACTTGCAACTTGATATCATTAATGGGAAGCATGCATATGATGACCATCAAAATGGATACTGATATTTGGTTGGAGATTGGTGAATTGTAGTCATAAATCACCACACTCTTCCAATTCAATCTGTTCCTGTTGTCCCCCATTTATTGACCTCCTTTTGACATCCAGCTAGACTACTTTAGAGAACCCTGAGTTATAGCAAAGTCTTCCTTAATTCAGAATTTATGTTACTATATTTTTGAATTTGGAACAGTTCAACATCAGTAGCTGTAACACAGTTGCCTTCACTTCTCTACAAAATCTTAACTAAAGACATCAATGACATGCTGCTACGTACATTTATTTCACAGGAGCAAGATTCTACCATTTTTATCCTGGTCTTCTTAATTTCACTTAAGGAATACAGTAAAGGACAGTGAAAAATAGTCAGAGTCCACTTCATCAAAGAATAGTTTTAAATTAAAGGGTATGTATACTGAAAAAATGTTTTGTCACAACATCTGCTTTTCTGTCTTTTTTCAGCTGACTTCTGAAATGTTTGAAGCAGACCTTGAAAAAGCTTTACTTTTAAGCAAACTAGAATATGAAGAACACAGAAAGGTATTTCTTACTTTCATTTTAAGATTAAAGCATAATAAATACCCATTCTAAATCCTGGATCTATCATAATATCAATTATTTTCTTAATGTACAAAAGTTTTGAGCAGCTTAAAAGTATTTAAATATTGGGTCAGGAAAGAAAGCCTCAGTTCATTATATCATATCATAGTTAAAATGTGTTCTCAAATCTTGCCTGAACAATAAAAAAATAAGAACAAGAGATAGGACTTTGTTTTTATTGCACTAAAAAGGAAACATTTTTAAATTTCTTCCTTCATATAGATAGTCCTCAAATTACGACCTCTCATTCACTGACCATTTAGAGTTATGAGGGTGATGAACAAAGGTAGACTTTTGATTTTCCTTGAAGTTGCAGCCTTCACAGTGTCCCTGCAGTCATGTGACTGCAATACAGACAACTGGCTTGTATTTAAAACACTTTCAGGTTTCTGTGGTCATATCATTGCTATGTATAACCTTCTATGCTGGCTTCTTTCAGAATCAATGGGGAAATTAGCAGGAGGGTCACATGTCACTCCCATTCTTGCCTCTTGTTCACTGCCTACTTGTATTCTGTAGGTTCTACCCGCTCACATTTCATAGTGCCTGCCCACAACACCTGGCTGCCTGTGGCACTCACACACCCATAGCTTTCACCTGCCAGTTGGCTTGCCAACACCCATCTCTTCTCATGTCATGGTTAAGTGAGTTCCTTGTTTAACAAGCCATTCAGTCCTGGGTTTACGACAGCAACCAGCACTGCTGGAATTGTCACCACTAAGCAATATGATCGCATATTGTTCACAACCGCATCGTGTAACAGTGGAATTTCCAGTCCCAATTGCCAGCGAGTCCAGTCCTAAAGACTACCTGTACATGCATGTACAGGTTTTATATGATTCAACATGAGTTGATTAAATAAACTGGCTTGCCAGTCTAACCTCAATGATGTTTTTAAACATCCATTGACAAAAATTATGCGCAAGTACATAAAAACAGCAGAAGAGAATGAATCATTAGTATTTTGTCATAGCTTAAAATATAGTGTTATAAAATTGAAAACTAATTATAAAATGCCTGAATCCATTAATAAAATATTAATTAAATTATCTAATTTCAATTTAAACAAAGTGTATGCTAAACAGATTTATCAGTAAACTATAGGCATTTATCATTTCATCTGAAAAATACTAATCAAATCATAGAACCATAAATTAGAACTAACATATTAGCCAACTGTGCATTAGTACACCTACATTCTTCTCATTTCGGTTTTGTTCTAATTATTAGAATTAAGAAATTAAGAAATGATAGCTTTCTGTTACACGAAGTCTGAGATTCTGCTTGGCTGTTTGCCTTCTGGTTTAATTTGTCTGGGAACAACAAACTACAATTTTTGTTTAGGGCAGGGGAAAAATGAATGAAATATATACAACAGTGTGAAACTTGTTCCTGAAAACCAGTGATACTGCCTTTCTGTTACAAATGTATTGAGCCTTTTCTGATTTATTGCATATAGCGGGATTCTTCAGGTGTTTGCAGAAAATACAATTATCAGTTTCTAATGTCCCATGTAAAAGAAAGTAATCTGTAAAAGAATTGTTTTTCAGTATGGTAATGGAATTAGAGTAACAAAATGTAATTAGATCTTCTCTAATTTTAGATCACAGTTCAAAATAAGGATAACTGATTTTGTAAAAATAAACTATAAGAGTCTTTGTAATAATAATATTGTAATAAGATTTACTTCTGTTTTAGTAGGAAAAGTATTCCCAGCATAATAGTAGAAATACCCAAATGTCTGCCTGCCTGCCTGCCTGCCTGCCTGCCTGCCTGCCTGCCTGCCTGCCTGCCTGCCTACCTATTGTTAAAAAAGAATCTTAATTTAAAAAAAAATGTATCTAAATATTTCCTAGCTATATCATTTTCTCTTTTTAAAATACCTTTTTGCTAAGAACTCAGTGTAAGCTATGAGGGATTAATTGGGCCTTGAATTTACAATAGTATAATAGATGTTCCAAGGAGGAAATCAAAACATACTTCTCCTGCATGTATTTTAGACATTCAAACAGGAATTTCCAATCACATGACTAGGGTTGGAGATAAGTCCCAAGTCAGGACAAAGAAAAAGAAAGCAAAACCTATGTGCTTTGATTGTTTGTTCAGTAAGGAGTCACTGCTGCTTGCTGTGATGCAGAAGAAGGTCCAGATGGCACAGTGACCAGTTAGTGTGGCTCTGCTGAGTTAGTGATAAATGTACTTAGTCAGAATATTGATAAACATACTCAGAATACTAACTGAATTTTATTTGGAAATAGATAAGGTTTGAAAGAGAGGATTTGTTTAGGAAACATTTTTGAGCAGCAGCTCTGGCCTTTTTGATTTGAGATAAGGGATTCTTCCACTCAGGGCCATAAGACTGGATAAACCATCTACCATGAAGGAACCGATAAGGGAAGAAGATTAAAAAATGCTAAGCCCTAGTTGATCACAATTCAGCTTGCAGATATAAGGAGGCTCTAACAGCAAAATTGCTGCATAGCTGATCCAGTAGTTTAGTTAGCCCAACAGTCTTTTGTTTGAGGTTCCTTTTGGTTTTCTTCCCAAATTCTCTTATATTTCCAATAGATAAGAGAATGAAAAAAAATCTAAATGCTTTCTGATGAGGCAATTCCAGACATGATGATTTTTCTTTTGGAAGATGTAGAGTCATCTGACATGAAATTTCAGCTTCCAATATAATTTTGTTTCTTAGAAAAGAATTCTCTGCAAGAATTTCCAGCATTCAATAACTATTTATACATTATCTGAATAGTGAAAAGACACTACAAGGGGCAGTTGGAGAAGCACAGTTCTTCAGAAATCAATTCCTTAGGTCCTCATCTTCCTTACAGTCAGTAGAGTAAGCCTCTCTTGATCACATTACCCTCTACCAGGCTAAGAAACCCCATAAGTATCCATTGGGATATAACCCAATAGCTATAGATTGTGATCAATTGTCTAGTAGCTGTGATGGGTTCTGGTACCATGGGTTTCAAGGATAAAAATGAGGCCATAAGGAATTCTGATGACAGGAAGCTTTTGTTCTCAAATCCTATAAGCTTCAGACTTAGTCATTGTCAACAACTGTAATACATGTTTTCTTTTCAGAGAAGGAACTGCTTTCTTACAGCAGAGGAGACATTCATGACTGGGTTCTCTTCCTACATACTCTAGAAGGCAGTGCCAGACTTTTTGACTGAGCTTCCTATGTGGAGATATCATATAAGCTGCTGCAAAAGCTATGAGACCTAATGATGTGGCAGAATTTCTTATTAAAGCAATTATTCTCCTCGATGGAGCATAGTGCCTTTGGAGCTTCTTGATGAAT
>JANHFL010001971.1:421425-447371 GCA_032468155.1 Oxyrhabdium leporinum | reverse complement strand
AGGGGAATTGGCAGACTGAAAAATCAGAAAGGGATTTTTTTGTTTTTGAGAATTCTCAGAATCAAAAATATCATGAATCTCAGTCTAGTAGTAAGGAAATGTGCAAGACTTCGGTTTATAAAACTTAGGAAAATTAATCAGTACAGGTTATAAGATATATGTCCTCATTCATTCCAATTCTGAAGTTCTTGTTTTCAGAAAACAGTTGTGTCTACTAAATTTGATTGCCAGAATCTAGTGCTGCCTAGTCAGCAACTGGTTGTTTACATCAACTTCTCAGGTAGGTGTATGACATTTTTTCCAATCCCTGTAACAGAAGTGCATAACCTGTGGCTTGCAGGGCAGCACTGAGAAATAACTTCCAGCAATCCTGATGACTGACAATGCTAAATGGGTCTATTGGAAGGCTAAGTAATACCTGAGGGTTATGACATTTACATTCCTATAGACATAAGAGTTGATAAATCTTTTTTATTTTACAAAATAAGAGTTTAGAATTAACCACTAACTCTCACATCACTGTGATTGCTATTGAATAAGAATCACGTCTCTTATTCTGACATGCATATATATATTAAATATGTTTACAATGCTATTAAAGGATCTTTTGTCAACTGAAAGTTGCTAAGTATTTTTGCAGTTATGAAATTATCTTAAATGCCAAACAAAGCAACTTGATTTCAAATCCAAACTATCCCTATAGGAAAACAGATTTCATCTTATACCTGAAAGAAGGACCAGAGAAAATCTTCCCAAAGGGAGAAGAAAGAGACCCAGTGTTGGTGACTTAAAACTAAGAACATGCCGTTCCTGCTCCCTAGCCAAGCAATTTAGGGAACATTACTGTGAGCTGATTTATGTGAGAAGTACAGAAGTAAATATTTGAGGTTTATTTAAAACACAGGTTATATTTCAAGGAAAAAGCAGGAAGTATACTGCAGAGATACAGAACTGTTTTCACCTCACAGAATAATAAATAAGTTTGTTTGGCACTTTAGTATTTTTGCATAGAAATCAGAACTTCAGTAAGAAAAGCTGAAAGTATTAGATGTCATTTGTATATCTCCAAAATTCAATCTAAATAGTTGAAATTATGGAATTTCCTTCTGATACCAGTATTTGATAGCATTACAAGCTGGAATTGACACTGTTTTGAATGGAAGCCAATTTGCATTAATTAAAACAGGAGAAGCATCTATAACTTTATTATAGGAAAAATCTATAAATAGACGATAAAGAGATACCAGCTGAAAAGTAATGAGTACATTTGAATCAGGAAAGGCTACATTTAAAACTCCCTGAGTGCTTATGTAATAATCACTTCATTTTTCAGAATAGACAGTTTTAGAGGCAAGGAAGAAAGGAAGGAAGAAGGGCAAGGTTTGGACTGCACAGGGCATTAGCTTCATAGAGCCATTACATAGAAGAAACAAATGTGTATACTATCTATCCTCACCCATTAAAAACCACACAAACACACATACGCATACACACAGAGGATACTGAAGATGCAATGGCATCACAGGGGAGCAGAGAATATCTACAAAATGTCTGCTCTTCTCCATGTTCTGGGGAATCAGCAATATCCAATCAGGCTCCTTATTCCTAATATTTTCATGTTTCTGTTTCTGTTTCTGTGCTACTGAATATATGAATCAGAATTATAATGATCACAGTTAATAAGCCCTAATTATAGTTACTTATTAATTGCTGGATTTATACATTTTTCTTTTACCATGTTTTATTTAATTGCTTTTGTATTTTTTAGAGCAATTGCTATAATGATTTCTATGCAAACTCCACTATAGAATATAATAGATATTTTGATGTAGTGTCTTTTGCAACGATCAAATACTGCTGTGCATGTTATGTCATTATTACTTTTAAGAATGGGAAGTCTATGTTCCAAAAGTACCATAATGACTGCCAGTGAACCAAAATATACAATGGGGTTATTAGCTGCTTTCAAGAAATGAGCAATGATAATCATTGCAATCATCATCCATCTTTTACAATACTGTTACTTATTCTACTTAAGCATACATAGAAATCATATGTCAATATTAAGCTCTCTATGTGCCATCCAAAGAATCCGCTTGCTGCCCTTATTATCTTATCTAACCTAGCTAAACCCGTAGTGGGAAACCAGGGATACATAACTCATATTTTTAACTTCAAGTACCTGAACTTGAGAGATTCAGTAGGAAAGACTCAGTAGATAAGATGCTACAATTTCAACTCCATCTCTGCACTTTTGACAAAAGAACAGTATGAATGTAAGCATTGTATTGTTTCAACCCTAGAATAAATGGAAACAGTCAACCCCTGCATTGACTTCTATGAACCCCATTTCCATGCAAGCATGGGTTTTACCATCCCCATGTGATATCCTATAACAAAAGGTATGAGATTGTGATAGTATGCAATATCTCTATGGAGACAAATTTCTGAGAAGACATAGGATTCCACTCATGCACCACAATTCCCTTGCAATACTTAATTTTACTCCTTGCACTACTGGTTTTTGTCATTCACAGGCCAAGTTGCCTATTATTATATGCTATGCCAAGATTTATTCAGACTTTACCAACATAATAGAATTTTGTAGCAATCCTGTCCACACCCAGCAGGTTTAAATCAAGGATAGGATTAATAAAAGCTGTGTTAATGCTTATGAAAAATATCAGCACAAAGCACAATATTTAGCATTGTTCAAGGTTATTGTAATTCTTATCTGCTGCCACGTCTTCAGAAGTTATGCAACAGATAAAGACATTAACACCAGTTATATGAGTATGTGAGATAAGGATTTAAAGTAATAAGAAACCTTTTTTCCAACGTACCTTCAGGTTCACCTTCCATTGAAGGCAGCCAGGGATTTACAGAATCTGACATAGCTAGAACCCAGTGATAGGCTGCCAGGCCTCTGACCTTCTCCAATAAGACTCACATATTTCATCATCTTTTTGGAATGAGGCAGTAATATTATGTCAGTATTCTCCAGCTTTTGTCTAAGGTGTTCTGTTTGTTAGATAATATTATTATGCGTTGTGTAATTCTGTAACCCAGTAGTTCTCAACCTTTTCTTCACCATGGACCCCCTTTAAATAACCTTTTGTGGTCATGCTATGGCCAGAGACTACCAAGACTTAACTCAAGATTTAAATCATAACATTTCTTCAAGCCTTCGTGGACCTCCTGTGATATGCAGACCACAGGTTGAGAACCATGGCTGTATCCTGTTTAGATTCTGCATTATTACCTCCCCGTGGAAAAAGTTAATTAGCTAGTTTTGATATTTATTCAAATTTCTCCTTTGTATTTCCAGGGGAAAAGTGAATACCCTGGTTTCATGAATACCAGTTTGAAATAATCACTGGAGTTTAAGGCATGGAAACAAGAATACACCCAGACATTGAAGATGCCATTGTTCTCAACTCAATAGTGATTGAAAAGCAGTCCCATTCAATTTGTTGAGTCAACAGTAAAGAACTTGAGGCAGGAGATAAATGAATTTGGTAGGATTAATTCTGCAATTGAAAATTAAGCAGTTCAGTACTGAAGAGGAAGAATATAAATACCGAGGTGGGAATTCTTTTGTGTATTCTCTGAAATATCTTCAGAGACAAACCACAGAATGGGAACGTCTAATAATACTTATGTGGCATAGCTTGCATTCTTGTCAGATTATATCCATTCAACACATATTCTAGACTTCCGTTTTACATTTTGTAAACATGTAGTTTATATTGATCAAAACTTCATAACATAAAATAACCTGTCCCCAACTCAATGCCCTCCAGATGTGGTGTTATTAAATTCCCAGAATCTAAGGTGGTTAATAGTAAGTTTTAGGTAAATACTTGGAAAGCTGTCATGAATGTATTCAGCACTATCTTCATGGCTGGATTTACATTATAATTCCTTTTTTAACCTCAACAAATAACCTTATGGCTATAGTTTTACTAGATATTCCAGCCAAAGTTTTGACATTTACTTTGGATGCAAGTAAGGAGGCAACAGATCATAACCTTCTTAGAAGCAAGTTTTCCCCAGAAGACTGAGTCAGTGCAGTACGTTTGTAGATTTTATATCATTTACTAGCATAAGTTTTGAGCATAGATATTTTCTTATTTTCTAGGACAGGAGGCTTCTATAAATTGCAAGTTTTACAACTTTATAAACCTATCATTCTTTCCTCTAGTTAGATGCCAGTTTACAAAGTCATGGACCAACCTTAGGTACTTGGGATTCCTGATTCATGCATGACAAAAAGTAGTCGCACCCATCTAAGCATTAATAATTAAGCTTGCAAGGAATATCTGATGATGTGAGAAAATATAAGGTATAAACATCAAGTACTACAAAGATATTTTAAAGAACAGTCTTTATTTAATAATTGTGTTCCTGATTCAAAACTTCACCATAGATTGCAAAGCAGAAGGCATAGTAGAAATTATAAATATCACATCAGCACACTGAAAAGAGCTTTTTGGTCTCTGAATTAAACAAGGAGTGCAAATTGCTTTAAACTGTTTGGACAAAAAGGATTAATCATGGAATTTGCTTGGCAAAATTTCAGAAGTCTACATCACTATAGAAAAACAATAAAATTGTGTTGTACTATACAAGTGTGTTCCATTAATTATCCATTATTCAAGAAGAAACACAGCAGTTTCTAAAGCAGGCCTTTTTTCTCACATTGAAACAATGACAGTTCAGTGCCCATCCATGTACACTAGTTGTGCAACAAAAGAGAAATAAGTCATTAAAAGCAGAGTGAACATTTGAATGGAAACTATGACTGGAATTATTTTTATATAAAGTGGCACACAATTTTCTCAAGACATAAAAGTTTTATGAAAAGAAATTAAAATTTTCAACATGACCTAAATACATGGTTTGTTGTAAATTTTTACTTTACGTAATGCAAAAGTGGCATAATATGACCAAATATATTGACTTCGAATGTTTCATTCTTATTCACATTTGCACAAAAGAGAACCCCATTATCTTTACTTGAATTATCTACAAAAAAGCATAAAATTGGTGACCAATGTCACCGAGTTCAATATATAAAATATTTAGAAATGCTCATTGATATTCAAAATGCTTACTGATTTTAAGATGCAAAAGTCACAATCCAATTTTAATTTGATTTCTGTGTTCATAACTGAGCTGACTTAGGAAAAAAACACTGGCTACATTTGGGCTGAGCCTGAAAATGTGTTTATCTGTAATAATGATTATGCCGTATATATACCATAACAAGATCCATGAACCATTAGACCTATGATTCTGAAGTATTCATTCACAATTGTGGTGTAAAACACTTCAAATTGTTTGCATTTTCTTGTCAACAAAATATTAATTTTATAACTTTGGGCTAAATAACCTTAATTATTTCCAAAACCCTCATTCCTATAAGCAGCTGTTTTAAATTTGATTTGGATACTAATTAATGTCACTGTCCATATTATAGTATAAAAGTGCAATAAGTGCAATAAAAACAGGAATTACTATAAAGATTTGCATTTATATTAAGTTCAATTTGATTTAAATTTAAATTAGTTTTTGAAAAAGGCATGTACCTGTCTTCAGATACATGCATACATATTGGTTTGCAGACAAATATACTGTCAGTTAGACATACTTTCCCTCCAGTCTTTCCCTCATTGCTATCAAAAATACTGTTTTTTCCATATTAGTCAAAAAGTGAAAATGAAAATCCTGCATAAATATTTAATATTACTCAAAGTTATTCAATAATGATTTTCTCCCAATGATATATCTATTTATTTTTATTTAGAAAATGAATAGATTCATAAGATCCTTAATGTATGTCCCATAAATTTGTTGAACATATGAAACAACAGAAAAGTCTTAGAACTTTGTTGAAAACGTTCTATTTTCATTCCAAATTGTGATAACAATAAAAAAAAACTTACTGTAATCACAGTCCTGTTGTATTCACATTTCTGTCTCTTCCTTATTTTCTAGTCCAAATATTCTGGTTTATATTTTCCCTCTTCTTTATTCCTTGCTGTTGTGTTTTAACTTAATCCATATTATTATTCCAGATTTGGCTTCTCAGATATATTTCATGTTCAGAAATATTCAATGCAAAATATAATTCTATCTTATGTGATTATACATTATATCAAAAGCTAAATGTCTATGGAGATTCTCTGTCATTCAGATGATGGTTGTCCCAAAGGTGCTTTTTCAAAAGGCAACTGGACTTTGTTTTTCCTTGAAGACATTCTGAAGTGAAGAAGCTTCTTGGATGACAGGCGAAACATTTCCAAGGAAAACAAAATCCAGTTGCCTTTTGAAAAAGTACCTTTGGGACAATATATTAAATATTTACAGAGATCATGGATAAATGTACCAATCCAAATTTCTGCAAATACAGTATGTATAATGTAAAATCAATGTAAAATATTTTTTAAAACAATTTAGAACAAAACTTAATTTGAGAAATTGTTCTAGCAGATGCTGCATGGGTCTCATGTTGGCATGTTGTTAGTTATGCCAGCTCATATTGTTACTAAGGAGGAACATTCTCCATGTTTGTAGGAAGCTTAGCACTGCCAGAAACAATCCAAGCTTTATGATTGCTAGATATTTCAACAATAGCAAAGAGTTTCTTGAATACCCTTGTCAACTCTGTAGTCTGAGCTGAGGCTTCTTTGTTTATATACAAACCTAAACCTTGACCTAGTAGTGAAGAAGCCACTGAAATGCCTTGGTATAAAAATAAGAACCATTAGAATAATATAATTTTTTTTATATATTTACATTAGCGGAATAAATATTAACAAAAGATGGAAGTCTTCAATTAGTAATGAATTATATACAAATGTGCATGCAGGCAAGTTGACACATTATGTTGCAAATAAATACAGCTATATGACTGATATGACAGCATGTATATGACAGCATGTTACACCCAATTACATAAACCACACAGCAACATTTCACACCCCAAAACATAATGTTCCTATAGTTCTTTCTAACTACATGCACGAATAACCTGGTTCACAAAATGCATGGTTTTGGCTTATTGTAAAAATCTACATTGTGATTTATAAAGTAAACCATGTCTTACCATGTCATGGTTATTATAACTTCATCAGTAAATGCCAGTATACTTTCTAAATACTATTTTATAATGAGAAAGCAGATTCTGCCATCAAATCTAAATTGTCAAAAAGTGTGAATTATATGAATTAAATTGTTTCCAGATGACAGGTTTTTAGTTCTACCAATCAAAAGAAATTGTGCAAATGCTCCTTTTACCCCTTTTTCATGTATGTGTTGGAAAAAACAAAAAAACAAAATCAAAGCAACCTCTGGGCCCCTGAAAAATTATGTAAATAAAGTATGCTAATTACACATTAAATAAGTTTCTGTCCAAAGAATGCAATATTTTCTATATAAGCGTTTTAAAAAGAAATATTGACTATATGTAGAAATATACAACATATTTTTTACCAGTTAAAGATATTGTTTGGAGTATTTTTCCATTTCTGCCATAACATCTGATGTATAAATATTAGCAAATGCAGGACAACTTGTACATGTTAGATTTCTTTAAAAAGCTCTCATTTAGTCAGCTTTTGGAAAAATTTTATGAATTTCAATCTGACAAGGCTGAGTCTTCTTGCCAAAGTTTTTACTAGAGCAAATTGTTTTTCTCTAATGGTAAACTGATTCAAATTGATAGCAGTTATGAATTATTAGGTGCCTATCAATTTGGAAATAAAAAATAAGGAAGTTGTAGATGCCTTTTCCTGATTACTTGTTCAATTCAGTCTTGTATAACTAAGCTATTTTGAAACTGTTTACATGTACATAGTGTTGGTTGCCTTTCCTTGAACCCGCCTCAACTGTCCAATATTTGTGGAGTCCCTGATGCTTCCTAAACTGAATGGGCAAGTAACAAATGACCAAAACAAACAAACAGACCCCAAAACAATAACAAAGGAAGTCAAAACATTAGAAGCAATCCACTTGGGAGATATTCAGGGGCTGCTGCAATGGGTCAAAGCAGTAGACAAGAATCTCGTGCCCTTCAACAGATGCCATTAAAAAACACAAAAATTAATCCAGCTGTTTCAGCTGCAGGATTTGCAAGTTAACAACAGTTGCAAGAGTGTAAACCAGGATGTCAAACCCCTGGTGTAAACCACAGACCACAGGTGTCAAACTTGCAGTGCCACATTGCCATCACGTGGCGTTTTCTGATGTTTTCCCCATTTGTGGAGCTGGGTTGGGTGTGGCCTACACCTGATGCATCTGCCCAGCGGGCTGCCAGTTTGACACTCCTGCCATAGACCGAATCATTAACTAGAGTAGGTATTATTGGTACAGTAACAGATTACATCTCCCATTCAGGAACATAATATAAAACTGAATCACCCATTTCAGGAAACAAAAGTAGGTAATTCTGAATCAGTATTTTGTACTACAATATAGGATATACAAACTGGATTAGTTTTGCCACAACCTTGATCTAATATCCACACTGAGAAAAATGGGAAGAGCAGAATTCAACAACCACATTAGCTGCCCTGAATGAAACATCTTGGATGGAGAATGAATGCATGTTTATGTACAGGTAATCCTCAATGTACAACCACAATTGGGACCAGAATTTCCACTGCTAAGCAAGGCAGTTGTTAAGTGAGCCGAGCCCAATTTATGATCTGTTACCATAGTTCAGCAAATTACTGTCTTCACCTTACCTAAGAAAGTAATCTATTACAGACATGGCTTCAACCTCATGAGTACACATTGATTGTATTAAAACAACTGGGTTCATGCAACACATTAAGACTAAAACAGATTATAACCCAATGTGATATGCAAACCCATTCAATATCTCCTGCCAATTCCTCAGATTTCCTTTTCAAGCTTAGAAACAACTCCCATGCAGGGCAAAAGAGTAACATCCTTTCATCCAGGAGCTTTCTACCACAACGCTAAATATGTAAGAGCCCACTGTTATGGTCCAACTAAAAATGCCACAGGTGGGGGGGGCATACCCACTCCCCACCATTTATATGCTACATGTACGTTCCGAGACTAGAAAAGTCTTGGTTTTGTAGAACTACTCCAAGTGTTATTTCAGCTGGAAAAGGGTTAACTCGGAGTAAAAGCTTTCTTCTATGTTCATGTGACACGGTTGATTTAGATACCCCCTCTGCTAAATAGGTTACAGAATTCACATGACATCAGCTAACCTTCCTTGACTGAATTGAAAGGGTGAAAACAGGGCCCTTAACATAAAATAGCCTTGTAGCAGAAGCTTCCTAGATGCAACGCTGTTACTTTTTCCTTGAATGGGAGTTGTTTCTAAACCTCGGGCCTTGAGGGAATAATTTCCACATCACTGAGCCTGCCCAGGAATCCTCGCTCACTCTTGGGATTCAGGGGAATTTTTGGAGGATGCTCAATTCAAAGCAAGTATTCATTAGTATATACCACACCAACAGGCATGGCTCAGTTTAACTCCTGTGCAGCAACAACCACCAGCTTAGTTCTCAGAATTGTGATAAAATAAAAACAGCAATAAAAACATTAGGTTTTCGGTTTGTATAACCATGCGTGGACTGTTTTTGTGTGGGGACTGTCTCCTGTCGTGTGTGTCCCCCAACGCAGGCCGTCTTCGACATCTTAGAAAAGCAAGGCTTGGATCAATGAAAGGCACTGTATCTTATAGCAATCGAGACGTCCTGAGCAACTTTTCCCGGGAAGCGAACATCCCCCTTAGAGCATGTGGCGGTCACTCCTTCCTTTTATAAACCGCCCGCCTCAACGTAAAGTTCGCTAGAGCTTCTTGCAACCTCAATCGCGTCTTAGCGCTTTGCTCGCGAGATCTTGAAGCTTGGGGTTTTGTGGTTGTTGGTTTTTTTTTCTTCCTCCACAGCAGAAGACTCGGGGAACTTTCCTAGCCGTCCAGCTAGCCGTCCGCCCACGCAGGAGCAGTTTGTTTCGTAGGCCCGCCCATCCCCGCTTCGAGCCGAGCGTCAGTTTTATAACCCGCCATCTGCGTTAAAGCTCTTCTCCGTCGGGAGGAGGCGGAGGCAAGCAGCCCGCCGGGCGGATGCCTTCTTCCTCCTTCCTGACACGACGAGAATAAGGGCGCTGCTGGCCGGGTCGCTCTGCACGGGGAAAGCGGTCCACGCTGGAACCGCGGCCGCGCTCTTTCTCCAAAAGGCGCTTTAGCCGGGCTGAGGCTCCCGGCGGCAACGCAGCGGACAAGCTGTAAACCTCGAAGCACGCTAAAGCCGGGCCAGCATCCACCAGCATCGCCCGAACGCTGCTCCGCCCTCGCCGGGCCAGATCCCTCCCTGCTCGGGCTTTGCCTCCGCCTCCCGCTCCCCTCGCAGCGGATGCTTTAAAGACTCGTCCCCGAGCCGCGCGGCTGTTAGGCGATTGGCTGCCGTCGGCCCGCTCTCCTTCGCTCCTTGGCGCCGGCTTTCGCTCGCTTCTGGGGAAACCGAGGGAGGGGGGGGGGATAACGGAGGGCCCAGCGGAAGCTTTGCGGCTGACTGGCCAGCGGCCGGCCCGAGCACCAAGGCGTATGTACACACACGTGTCGAGACTATTCAGACTGAGAAAGCGTAGGTCTGTGGAGGGTAGATCAGCCGGCGTCCTCCGTCCTTCCGCGGCACCCCAGGGAGCGGTGTCGCCTTGGCGCCCGCGATACGAAACGTGTGGCGTTGCTGCTTCCCGCCGTCCCTAAGACTTCGGGAGACGGACCGAGAGTGGTCCTTGTCTCTGGGGACGTGAGGTAAGAGAAAGCGGAAAGCAAGGCGACGGGGGGAATAGCGGGGACGGAGACCTTCCCCCCCCCTCCTGCTCTTCCCTTGTCTCGGGTTTCGAGGAGGGGGACCCGGTAGGCGGAGGGGCGAGACGGGCCAGCAGCTGCGGAGCATCATCACCTGGCGTGGCAGCGGCGGCGCTAGAAGGCCTGGGGCGGAGGGACCGGGAGGGAGGGAGGAGCAGGGCCGCGCCGCGCGGTTATCTGCCGAGGAAGTGCGGCGCGTTGCCTTGCTTTCTCTCGAGGGCGGCGAAGTAAAGCCCGGCAGCGGCGGGGCGCCATTTGGTGGTTTAAAGCGCCCCGAGCGGCAGCCGACTGTGTTTGTTTGCTTGCTTGCCTGCTAGAAACGAAGGGACTTCATTGAACCAGCCAGAACCGCAAGGAGGTCTGTTCCGGCCCGCATTGTCGCCGCCCGAGGAAAAGCAGAAGCCATGGAAGCAAAGCCTTCGCTTGCGTCCTCCCCGCCGCCCCGCTCCGACTCGCCGAAGCTCAAAGCTGCAGCAGCTGCAGAGAGAGGAGGAGGAGGAGGCGCCGATGCAGCAGCATCCACAGGCGCGGAGGAAGTATCTCGTCTGCCGGCGGCGAGTGACGGGGATGCGCCGGCTGGCACAGGCGGCGACTCGACGGACCCCGCGAGCGCCTTGGCTCCTTCCTCTGCAGCCGCTGGAGATGGGCTATGCAGACCTCTGGGACCCACGCCCAGCCAGAGCCGCTTTCAGGTGGACCTGGTGTCAGAAAACTTGAGTCGGGCGGCTGTGGCAGAAGAGGCGACGGAAGGGACCCCCGAAGTCCCCGGTGATGGGCATAAGAAAAGCAGTGAAGAAGCAAAAGGACGGTTCCGGGTGAATTTCGTGGACCCCTCGGCTGGAGATGACAGCTCTGGTGAACCTGGAGGTGGCGGCCCAGAAGGTTGCAGCGTCAGCTTCCAGAATGGTGGTGACACGGTTCTGAGTGAAGGGAGCCTACATTCCGGGGGAGGCTCAGGAGGGCACCATCACTATTATTACGACACTCATACGAACACTTACTATCTACGCACCTTCGGCCACAACACCATCGATGCCGTGCCAAGGATAGACTATTATCGGCATACCGCTGCTGGTTTAGGAGAGAAACTTATTCGACCCAGCCTTGCAGAGTTGCATGATGAGCTGGACAAGGTGAGTGATGGTGAGCAAGTCAAGAACCCCATTTGGGATAAAAAAAGGGGGCATCAGGCTGATGCAGTGTCGTGCTGAGAGTATATAAGTAGAAAATGACAGGTATTTTTCTAAACGAGATGAGTTTCAGCTAGAATCTGTAAACAGTTATGTTTTCTATGCTCTCTCTTCCTGGACTTTGACTTTATAGATATGCATTGCAAATGTATTTGCTGTCCTCTTTCTGTCTTTACTTACATTACATATTGTCTCATGTTTGTGCATCTTTTACATGGAGTCAGTATACTTTATAGGTCTGTAAAAGTTAATGGAACACTACAGCATTACTTTCTGGTCGAAGGTAATATTTCTCCCTCTCCCAGATTTTTTAGTTCATTTTAGGTTAGGACATGGGATTAAGTGGTTGCTGGAGAAACACAGTGTAAAGTCTCTGCATGATGTAAGAACAGCCAAAGGCCATCTTCAGATAGGCCAGAAGAAATCCCTTTATCACTATTTTATATCAAGCATCCATATTAATATTAATATTCTCCCCCAGCTTTCTGGTTTTCTTTGTGCTTTGATTATTTACTGATGCCAAGTTCTTTGTCATTCCCTGGCCAGACTTACTGCAATGTTCATGGATTTATAAGCTGTCTATAGATATGTAAATTACATTTGAGAGGGTATTTTCAGAATAACAACTTTTTAGCTTTTACATAAATAATTTAAAGTTGCATCTTCCCAATAGGTCAGAATTAAACATCCATTTATTATAATATGATGAAAGGAATTTAAACTCAGCAGTTTAAGTACTTAACCTGTGTGTAGGTCTGAAACATATTTAAAGAGTTTATAGTTCATTATGAATTTTATTAGTGCTTATTTATATTGTATTTGAAAGTTTTGATAACTTTCTGAGCTCTGTCTTTTTGAAAAGTACAACGTATCATTTAAATGATATTAGCATTTAAAACAGAATTCTGCTTGGTAAGTCTATGATATGAGCCATTGTTAATATTTCTGGTTTTATTAAAGAATTAAGATTCTCCAAATAGAATTGCATATTGAAGCTAAGCTATTGAAAACCTGTTTGATAAATTAGTACAAAGATTAGATAGTTGGTTGAAGCAATATGTTAAATGTTAACAATAAGGCAAATGTACAATGGAAATCTAGTTTCCATTGGGTTAACAGCCTTTTAAAGATATAAACATTGTAGCTGATAGGGGGGAAATCTGGCATGATGAATGTTGAACAGGTATTATACTACCTTATCCAATAAAAACTTGTTCCAAAATTTATTGTAGTATGGAAGAATTATATTAGTAGAATATAAATGTTCTTTTCCTGTAATAGTACAACTCTGCTAACTTCAGAATTCATTGAGTCGGCTTGGAGCTTAGAAGGTAGACATATTAAAATCTATTGGTTTTGAGTATTGTCTAAATTAGATTTCCATTTTTTCAGAAAGTATATTCTAAACATGGCAGTTTGAATGTAAATACATGGAGTATATTTATGGAACAAGTAGGATATTGTCTTGAAAGAAATGAAACAGGTTAAATGAGTATTTTCCATTAAAAGTATATGTTGATTGCTTTTTTGCAGTTAGATAAATTGCTACACGTATATAAGCAATCTTAACATGGGCAGTGTACTCTATAAATGTAAATAAATGGTTACTAGTTTAAAAATTGAAGTTAATGTAAATCATCCTGCTTAGAAAGTGGTTATGTTTATCATCTTTCTGTGTGAAAGATTCATATAGCTTTCTCATCAAGAAATCTTGCAGTATTAAGGAAATACTCTGGAGTTGTGGTTATGCTGGTTGTGTGAGGGTAGCCTGCCCTATAGAACTACATGTAAATGTGGTATGTTTGAGGATTACTGTCAGGTCAAGAGCTGAAATGTTAGCTGGATGGCTCTTTAAAGCTTGCTTAATCACCTGGCTAATTATCTATTAGCATTAAAAGTAAGCAACAGAAAACGTTAAAGAGGGATAGATATCCAAAGAAATATATCTAATGAAATCTTAAGCCAAGCTGAAATGCACCAATTCAGTTGGTCACATTGGTTCTGCATTACTTTATATCTTTTTTAGATATAAAAGTGAGGGTTACCTTGAAGTGAAGGGTTCCTTGACAAGGATTCTTGAAGCTACTTATGCATATAGCACTAGTTCAGGTACTTTATACCAAGTCAGCTGATGTTATGAGAAGGTTCAGCCAAAACTACTAATGCATATCCGAGTGACAGATGCATTAATCATCTTGGCAATCATTCTGGCTTTGCTGTATTGTATGGAATGTGATCTTGTCAATAACATTTTATATTAAAATTTAAATAAAATATAATTTCTCATTTCTTAAATATTTTAAAGTTGATCTATGTTATTTAGGCAGATGAAGAGTGATCAAAATTTTGATCCAGATAGTATTATTTGTGGATATATATTGTATAAAACTAGTGAGAGTCAGGATTAAGAATAGAATGGTTTAATGTGTTAACCTTTACTGGTTGTGAAAATTGTTCTGAAAAATAGATGCAGTATAAATATGTCATTATGCTGATTGTAACAAGTGTACCTGGACTGAAAATGACTGGTTTGATGAAAATCACGAGACTGTTTCAGCAGCACTCCAGGTTAAGAACAAGTCCTACACAGGCAGGCAGAATGAACTGTCACCTGTCTCAAAGAAAGTCAAGTTTAAGCACTCACAGAAATGCAGGATGAGTGGCAGCAGAGAAAAGCTGAGCAGGTGGAACGCTGCCACCAAAATTCTTCAGCATCATAAAGTCAATTTATGGCCCTTGTAAATCAAGATGCTTCCCCTTGCTGTCATCTGATGGGCTGAGCTTGATCAAAGATCAGGAAGAATAGAAAAATTACTAGGCTAAACAGTTTTCTAACCTACTCAATAGGCCGTCCACAACTGCTCCTAATGTCTTGCAGCAGATTCCTCAGCTGTCAATTTTAGATGCCCTAGACCTGCCTTCCTCTACTGATGAGATCAAGACAGTGATCTTGCAGATCATAAATAAAGCAACAGGGCAAATGGTATTCCTGTTGAGATCTATAAAGCTCTTCATCTATATGCATTACAGTTGTTTCAAGGAAGACATTTAGTTCACGGAGGAGATGCCTGATGATTTCTGTGGTGCCCTCATCGTAGCTCTCTATAAAAATAAGTTAATCAAACTGCAGAAATTATAGGGGCAGCTCGCTTCTGTCCATTGCAAGATCCCCCCCCTCCCCCAAAAAAAATCTCCTGAGTAGACTTGTCACTGTTTTGGAAAAGAACCTCCCAGAGGCACAATGTGGCTTTTGCCCAGAAAGAAGTACAGTAGACATATTTATTGTGAGGCAAGGCCAGGAGAATTGAGCAGAGCAAGCCTCTTTACTCTGATGTCATTAACTTGACAAAGCCATTTGACACTGTAAACACTGTAAACTCTTTGGATTATCCTGAAACATGGATGTCCAAAGAAATTGATTGAAGTTGATTCAGCTGCTCCACTTCAGAATGACATAACAGGTCTTTTACAGTGGTGATAAGTCAACTGCATTTACCATTTCCATTGGGGGTGAAGCTGGATACTAGCCCCAGTCCTGTTCAATCTGTCCTTTGCTTGCATGTTGTCCTATGCTGTTCATGGTCTAAAAGAGGTACCCATTGGACAACTCTCTTTGACCCTTGTCACTTGAACTCATGGACAAAGAGCCTCCATACATTCAAAAATAGTGATTGCTTCTATTGTGTGCGCTTGACGCACAAAGACAGTGATCTACAATTGATGTTAAATAAAATTTTAGATACACTTTAGCTTGACTATCAACCTGAATAAGATTGAAGACTGCCAGACTGTGTCAAATATCAATCCTTTAGAAGATCACTGTTGATATTCAGCTGACAAATTAAAACAGCTTCATATACTGGGAAGTATCATCTCGATCTATGCATCTTTGGACAAAGAAATTGACCCCAGGATCAGTAAGGCCAGCCAGATTTTGGGGCAGTTGTATACTAGAGTGTTCAATCATCACAATGTCCGTATCTCCACAAAGCTGAAAGTCCGCAGAACTATAATTATCCTTTCTCTCCTATATGGATATGAGTCCAGATGCAGTGGATGAGATATCATCATCAGAATGGATGAGCATTTATGTCTAGTTAGTATCTGTATGGTGAATTGGAGACCAGAAAGAGACCTCAAGATTGTCCATGCAAGTGCCAAAGAAGCTGCCACCAAAAACTGATAGAATACTATGAGTAGCAGCACAGAATAGCATCTACTATTATTGTAATAATGGACTTCTAGTGGCCCTATTTTCTAGACTCTGTGCTTTCAGACTGGGACTGCCACCTCTGTCTTCATAAATGCACAACATTGTGTCTTCTTTGAACCCAAAGGACTACCTGTTGTTTTGTGAACAAAGCTTAAAATACTTTTCTTTAAACTCTCCTGGGGAAACAGCAGGTTTATAGCTGAAATGATCATGTATTCTGCCTTGTATTCTTGGCTACTACCTTGGATTACTTCTATTTCCCTACAATACAACATATTTGGGTTATTGTATCCTTTTGATTATAAATATGGGTAATCAGATTAGGAAATGAAAAAAAACATGAAGGGTTACATGAGTAAAGGCATTTCTTCTGCCAGAAAGCATGTTGAAGAATCCTTCAATCTATTAATCTTACATTATCTGAGGATTACTAGATTTCAGAAGATTTAATGAAAAGTAATGACTTTGATGCTACAAGTTATTAACAGATGGAATTTGTAATTGAATTTTAGGCTAATAAAGTTCACTGTTAAAATATTGATTGATTGATTTAAAACATTTATATAGCCTCTCTTTATACCAAATTTTGGGCAGCTGCCAATCAACAATTAAAACAATATAAAAACTATGTACAACTATTAAAACTATAACACACAAAACAAAAAAACCTGACACCAATTCAAGCTTCCAACATTCAGTCACCTTAACCTATGCCAGTGCTTGATGGAAAACCCAGGTATTTAATGTTTTTTTTGGAAAACTAGAAGTGCTAATAAGGTTGATTTGGCATATTGTGCCTTGCTGAGCTCCCCCCCCCCCCCAAATAAAATAAAATAAAATAAAAACAGTGAACCAAATAATGCTGATTTGTGTGATTGAGAATGATGGTGGATGACTTGCAAGAGCAATTGACAAGTTCATATGAAAAGATTAATTAACTTTATTCAGATATAAATTGTTGTCAAGCTTGATATTTCATAGGAATGCGGGTCATGTTATTGAAGTTCTTCAATTTTGGAAGATTGATGCAAATCAAGTCTTCCTTACATTAAGGGTTAAAATTGTCAGCAGTTATTGTCATACTACAAGAATGAATGTGAGGAATTTCTTCACAGAAATTGTAATGGCCAACAAAACAAGTCCCAGGAACAAAATGTCAGTCCATGGAATATTATAATAAAATCTCTCATATGAACAAAGGATTCAAAACATAAGGTTTGACAGGAAACCTCATGGTTATAGTTTTTGAGATGCAGATAGTGTTGTTCACACAGATTTCCTTGAATCTGGCACTAGTATTAATTCAAAGCACTATACTGCAAAACTTAAAATAACACATATGGTTTAGAAGCAAAATAAGGAAATTTGGATTGCAACCTAGCAGTGTTGGGTCTCATATTTTACAAGCCACCCAATAGTTATTTGTGAAATTGAATTTAGCAACCTTATTCCATCTATCATATAGTCCAAACATTGTACCATGCAACTTTTACCTGTTCCCAAATTTAGGAATACTTTTGTGGATATGCATTGGACTCAAATGGAGAGGTAGAAAGGACTGTCAAGACCTGGTTGAAAGACAAAGCTTAGAGTTCTTTCATAATAGGTTTAAAAAATAGCTTGTCCATCATTGGCAGAAGTGTAGCAAATGGTGATGATTATAGGACATATGTAGATAGAAAATAGGAGGAAGATGTGTTGGATATGTTCATAGCCTTGAGCTTTTTTTGTAAAAATAACAGGCAGAATATACATAATGAGGAGAAGTAAATAGAGATAAAAAATAGAGCTTATTTTGAGGATTATTTTTTTCTGTTTCATTTATTATAATATCCATATAGATACTATGGAGATTAAGGTACTACATTCATTAAACATCTTCCGACAAGCCTTTCCTGACTGAGGGGTTTTTAAAGTTTTTTTTTAAAATTAATTTAAATGGGGTTTTTAATATTTAAAAATTTTTTTTGTAAAAACTTTTAAATGGAAAAGGCACAGCTAATAATTTAATTCCTTTTATTTAATTTTAAACTTGTATTCTATATTGTTTTTTAATAAAAGCTGTGAACCGCCCCGAGTCTTCGGAATGGGGCGGTATATAAATATAAAATAATAATAATAATAAATAATAATAATCATTTTCTGTGCTTTTTTAAAAATATTAAAATCTAAAGCAGCATTTCACAACTGGGGTTCAATGACAAGTTGTTTGGGGTTCTGCAAGCGCCCATGATTGAAAAAAAAGTTTTGTTTTGTTTTTACTTTATGCACCAACATTCACAGTGGTGAGAATTTTTACTCACCTGAGTCAGCTCCTGGCTTGCTGTTTTGCTGATGTTTTAAACATAATGTGTGTTGTATAAGCTAGAAGTGAATTCTGTTGTAAACTTTTTAGAGTATGTTTTGTGATTTTTTTATACAGGGATCCCTGAGATCTGAAAATTATTTCAAAGGCTTTTCTAGGGTAAAGAAGTTTAGAAAGTCTGGTGTAGAACATTGAGCCTTTTGACTGAATGGAAAAGTACCTATGAATTATGTATATAGATAGTTCTCACTTCACCACCACAAATGGGGCCAGCAACTCTGTCACTAAATGATATCATTAATCAAGTCATCATGTGACAGCAACAAACTTAAGTCCTCACTTCCACCACAATTGTTAGGCAAGTCACCCATGGTTGGTAAGGGAGACATTAGTGACCAAAACTTGCAGTTTTATTGCCGGCTTCCGTATTGACACTGCTTGTCAGAAGCTAGCTGTGATGCATGCAAATGACAATCGTGATTACAGTATATTATGAGAGTCATAAAATACCTACCAGTTGTGAAATGCCTGAATCTCTATCTGTGACCATGGGGACACACTGACAGTTGTAAGTGCAAGGACTAGCTGTAAAGTTACTTTCTTGTAACTTTGAACAGTCACTAAACAGGGCAGTTATTTAGCAAGGAATATCAATATATATATAATATAATGCACACTTTATATAATTGCCATGGGAACTTTTTATAGTCTTTTGTAAAAGTTATTCATGTAACTATATTTTGTATATCATGCAAAGCATATTTCATTTAATAAATGAATCATATAAAACATTCATATAAAGCTTCACTATCTTTACACAGAAGATCATACCGTGGTAGACTGCTTTTCTACAAAGAAAAAACATTTCCAGGCTTTCTGATATTAGTCAGAAAATGTTCTGCCATTTAATCCTTGTTGGTTACAACACTATCAACATTAAACAGATTTGTTAGAGACTCTTTCTTACAACCTCCCTCTCCCTTCTGATTGTGTCTTAGGAGCTATTTGAAGATGGCTATGCAAATGGAGAAGAAGGAACTCCTACTGGAGAAGCCACTGCTGATAGTAAAGGGATTGTCAAATTTGGTTGGATTAAAGGTGTATTGGTGAGTAGAACGTCAGTATTTCAAGTAATTCTTGTCTTCTGTTTAATGTTTTAAATCGTGTGGGGTGAGACTCAACATTTCATGAATGGTAAAAAAAACCAAACCTTATGATAGAACAGAACTACTTGTAATATAGAAATATTTCTATTTGGTCACTTACTCACAGTATTTTTTGTTCACCAGAATACCAATATTTAGTTGTATTACTAATACATTTTCAAGTTCATATCTAGGGTGAGATAATTTAGGATATCCATCTACTAAAAGCTGCGCAGCCCCTGCTTTTTTTCTCGTCTTGCTTCTCTTTAGTCTTTTTCATATTTGTTGTCACTTGACGCCTCTATTTTTGCCTGGCAGAGTTTTTCCTTCTCTTGCCTAGCAGCGATATCTTTTGTTTGCTTGTTGCATTTCTTCTTGCATAGTAGAGAGGGTGAGAGCAGGTGGGAATTCTCAGGGAATGGTGCTGCTCATCACAAGGAGATTGGTTGATAGTGTTCCCTATGCCTGGAAAATATGCTAGGCTGGCGTATTAAGACAAGTTGTGAGGCCGTTATTTCCAGACTGCTTCTATTCCAGGCCTTTTCCTGTGGCCCGGCATTCACATCTGTGGAGCACTCATTGCCCCTGCCCTTGATGTTTAACATCCATGAAGTATCATTATAGGCCATAGAAAATGGCTTGGAAAGCCAGCATTTTGAGGCCTCTGTCTGTCTGTCTGGCAGGTCTCACAATATTGCCCCAAAGATTGTTCTTTGAAAAGAAGGAAAAAGTAAATATAAGAGTATCACTAGATAAAGAAAAGTAAGCTATGAAAATGTTTTCATTTGTGTCTTTTCATTCTTAATAGTCTGTTATTTTCTTTTGTTGATTGGATTACTGTAATCCAGAGACTACTTAGAAAAAACCCGCATCCCATATAATTTATTAGCTCATTCTACCACAGAAATATTCTAGAGTAATGTGATTAATAATAAAAGGCATACTGTTTATATTGTTCACTTTAAATTTTTAATAAGCAAGATTATGGTTAGTTATGTGTAATTAGCATCTTTCTAATTTATTTAATTTGAGATTTGTCTTTATATTTTCTGCTTTCCATTCACTTATGCTGGCTTCAAGGATAGTATTGTATCTTTACAAAACAATTTCCAGTTCGACATATTAAGGAACTATAGCTCAATATTCACACTCTTCCTATAGCCATACAAAGCAAATGGCTCTAAAATGGTGGTACACAGAACAACAAATGATGTAATTTTTGGAGTGACATTATATATTATGTTTGCTTTATTACTATACTTTTGATTTAGTAATACTTTTGGTTTATAAACAGTGATCAGTCTTTTGCTGGTGAACATTTTGTCTTGCTATTAGGAATCTAGAAAGGTAATACATTTCTTTTTAGATATAATCTATTGATTAGCTGTTAATAATGTCTTTCAATGCAACTAGCTTTTTAAAATTGTCATCTTGTTTTCTAAACTACCTTTCAATATGTAAATTAAAAACTTTTGCCGACTATGTTAAGAATATAAGATCATGAACAGTAATTATAATGAGCTTTACTTGCTGAAAAATCGTCTATGTGCTGTTGAAGTTAGATGGATTCCAAGTTGCATCTTGAAAAAAAAGCTTGAAAGTCTGAGATGTTTGGTTCTCTTGAAAGAAACATTTAACTTGAACTGTTACAATTTCTTCAAAAATCTAATTTTAATATAAATGTTATTTTGATGTTGATATAGGTACGATGTATGTTGAATATCTGGGGTGTGATGCTCTTCATTCGACTATCCTGGATTGTAGGACAAGCTGGCATAGGTAAGAACTTCTAAACACCACATTTTGGCTATTGCTAAAATTTATGTGATTTGACACATGACAAAATATGTACTATAGAGTAGGATTACTGCTGAATGTTCATAATTTTTCAAAAAGCAAGAATTGAATGGTTAAAAAATTGTTGTTTTGCAGAACTTTCACATTTTGGGGAGAGGGAGGTTTGTTTCTATATTAAAACATAGCACACCTGAATGATTAGACCTTTGTTTGATTCCCAGAATATTATGTAGTTGGCTTTCTTACTAAAAATTAATATGGTTTCTACAAAAGCTTCATTGAAAAGAATATACAGCAATTGCTGAATGTGTTTCATTTGCTGTGAACTAGCAAAATCTTTTATATTCCCATCGTTAAATATGTTTCCATATTTAACATTTATGCTACTTTTGTTACTTTTATATATTGTAATTGATTGTTAACCATGTTCAGTCAACCTGGTATCAACACTTATTGACTAGATAAATAGATTTGGATTTTCGGGTCTTTGAACAGCACATCTATTGCTGCAGTAATTGACTCCTATCACCTTGCTGATAGTTATTGTCATCTCTTTTCTTCTACCTTTCCCAGCATTATGGACTTCTCAGGGGACCTGGTCCAAAATCTGATAATTTGAGCCTGGTTATTTGTACTTCAAGTCAGAACTCTTGATTGATTTGTTCTATGTTTCATTTGCTTTCATGGCATATTTATTGACTGCGGAATCCTATACTGTTTGATAATCAGCCCTAAAATGCAGAAATTATTTACCACTTAAATGTATTCAATTTTAAGGCTGGGTTACTGTATCTGTTTTTACCAGTTTGGTTTTCTTTATATTTATACTCCCATTTTCTCACTGAGATCTTTGACTTTGATTACTACGGTGGAGCGCTCTCGTCATTTGTATTTTCAGCTTTCAGAGTAATGTTTGATGCTTATTTCTTCACTTTTAAAATTATATTCATCATCTTCTGATCAAGCTCCTTTCAGTATATATTTGATACACAGACTGAATAAATAAGACAGAGAATTCAGTCTTTGCTGACCTGATCTGCTTTGCCATGTTCTACCTGGACTCCTATTCTGTGTGGCTTTTGCATTTGAAAATGATCTGAGAATGCCATTTACCTAAAGACATATCCCAGCTTGACAGAATTACAGTCCTTCCTATAATCAATGAAGTACATAGTGAATTATTTTTGGTATTCTTTGATCTTCTTAATTATCCAGAGAGCAGTATTGTCTCTTGTTTTTAAAACTAGTTTGAACATAGTATTCTATTCAACTTTGGATGATCCTACGAATTACTTTTCTAATAATGAAATTAAAAATACGGTGCAATAGTTTGCAGAGTCTTCTTTCTTTGGTATTGGCATTAAGCTGATCTATTCCAATCACTTGGCCATGTGTCTTTCTTCAGATTTACTATTATAGGATAGAATCATTCAATCATTATTTTGTTACTATGCCACATTTCTGTCAAATCCTTTAAACTTGATAGTGGATTGTTGACCTAAAGTTATCATCTAGTACTAAAGGTTCTTGTAAATAGAGATTAACTTTGAAGGTAATTTGGATATTGACATTGCTGTTATTCGTAATTTCATTACATATTTTACATCTTTCATTGAATCAGTACTTTTTGTTTAATAATATGCATTTGTTTTAGGAAATATATAGTTCTTAGAAATCATAACAATTCTGTTTTCCTTATAGGACTTGCTGTCTTGGTTATTGCAATGGCCACTGTTGTAACTACTATCACTGGCTTGTCTACATCAGCAATAGCTACCAATGGTTTTGTGAGAGGAGGTAAAGCTTCATTAATACTTACATGATTAATAGACTTCCAATGTAGCTGCTATAAATGATTTTAACCCTACATTTGTATATAATAACTTATGTATATAAATTCCTTGATGGAAGTATTTTTCGTATAATTTAAAGAAATGTTTAAAGACCATGAACTACATGATTGATGTGCACCCAAATAGCAGTTAGATACTACCTGCAACAGCAATAACAAAATATTAAACTAGCTTGTCAGTGTCAGTTTGTTTAAAAAAACACATGGTTTTGGTGACTTGTTATAAAAATCCTCTATTCATCATGAATGTTTTGCTTAATAAGCAGAACAGTTACTTGCATGCAGTTTTATAGTTCATTGGTTGTAAGGAAAATTCTAGAAAATACATCAGTGGTTTATCCCTTGATCTTTTTCCATACAGTTAGTAGTTGTAATTCTCTCTATATTTCTGCCTATCTATAGTATCTTATCTGTTAGTAGGACAGTCTGTCTGTTAAGTGTTGTTTATTTCAGTACTAAACAGATGCAAACATTTTCTTACAAGTGAATAATACAGTGATATTAATTCTGTACTTCTTAAAACTTTGTGCACATGAAAATCAGAATTGACCTCAAATAGAAAAAAGGGGAAAATCAGTACTTGTAGGACATAAACATAAATTATGTGCATAAAGATATAATTTGTATCATAACTTACATCTTACACTATCTCTTCTTTTTTAGGAGGTGCATATTATCTCATTTCCAGAAGCTTGGGGCCAGAATTTGGTGGTGCTATAGGCTTGATCTTTGCATTTGCTAATGCTGTTGCCGTAGCCATGTATGTAGTTGGTTTTGCAGAGACTGTTGTTGACCTACTTAAGGTAAGCTCATTCTTCTAGTGTTCTCTTTGTTATCTTTATGTTTCACAGTCTGAACAAGTTTTCCTCAGAATAATTCTACTTTGGAATAGTTTATAAAAACTGTTTTTTAGGAACATGTGAGACAGCTTGGATTTAATGGTGGTGGTATGGTAGTGCAGTGGACAAATATTTGCTGAGATCAGCCCAAGATCAAATGCATCATTTAATTATGCTTACTGTAAAACCTGAGGAGGTCTATGATTCATCAAAATAGTTTGATAGTTCCAGTAGAAATAACTTGTGGAAAGCCCAGGAGTTTATAGAGTATCACTTTTAAGGTTTGGTGCAACTCTAGGAATAATCATAATGTGGGATTTCATGCTATGAAGATTATTTAACATCTTTCATTTACTAATTATTGTGACTATAGTTTGTGCCCTATATATAGTGTACTTTCCTTCCAAATCAGAACTTGAAAAAAAATTGAAGTCTGGTTTTTAAAAAGCAGAGGCAAGTTATACTTCATTGATGACCAACCTAAGGAGAAGTTAAGGCAAATGAAAATATGGAGCATACATACCTGTCATGTATTTCTAAATCACAACTTGATTTTTCTAAACTTAGTAATCAATTCAAAAACATTACAGTTAGAAAGAGTTTAATATTAATCTCTATGACTAGAGATAGTTCTTATAAAATAGAGCAAAATAAATGTCAACATTTATACAGTCAGGATCTTCTTGATCTAATTACTGTATGTGACAAACTAAAATGAAGTTCTGTTTTCAAATATTCTTCCTAATCTTTGTATTTGTTAAAATATGATTTTGGCATGTTGCAATATTAACTGTATTACAATTATCTCATTTTTTTTTGTAGCAACATGAATTACTTATGCTGGATCCAAGTAATGATATCAGAATTATAGGAGCAATTACAATTGTTGTTTTATTAGGCATCTCGTTAGCAGGAATGGAATGGGAAGCTAAAGTAAGTAACTATGATTTTTAAAAAGATATAAAAATGTAAGTAATGTATGAAAAATGTGCAAAACAATATGCACGCATTACAAAAACAGAACTAATATTCAGACATCTAGCAAGGAACATTCTTGCAATAAGTTCATCATACAGTTACAATATAGAGATTATTTACATTGTCTATTAACATAGCTTTTCCATTAGGGTAATGAGAGGGAAGGATTCTTCAAATACGACTGTTGCAGTCCTAGAGCATAGTATCAGAGTTTTGTTGTGAATAAATAATCCAAACAAGCAGTAAGATTTGTGACAGTTCTGTGCCCCCCCAAAAGAAAATTTATAATTATTGAAGGCTTTTCAGAAGTACTATTATTTTAATACTGATGAAACTACACATAGGACTGCAGCATTGTAATGTAAAATATATATATAGTATTTCAGAAGGATGCAGTTAAAACAAGATAGTATTTTTTTAGATTTAAAAGAATGCCATGGCCCAGACAGATCCTAATAGGATATATTTTATATAGGATATCTTATTTGCATTCTATAAATTTGAAAAAATACTATCCCTTTTTTAAATGCTTAAGATCTTAATATGATTTACTTCAAAGCATTAATATGCTTAAGTTGCTTTCATCATATAGAGTAAACTTCTAGGTGAATTATCATCTCTGTTACAAAACATTGTCAAGCACAAGCATTCCTACTTCTGGCTCAACTGAAGAGAGGTTGACATATCTAAAGAACTGTGTTTATAACATTTATTTGACTGCCTACTTAATCAAAGTGATCTGGACACCCCCCACCCCCCACCCAAAACC
>JANHFL010001971.1:386524-421325 GCA_032468155.1 Oxyrhabdium leporinum | reverse complement strand
TCTTTTGATCGTCACAAGTCACATTCCCCAATCATCATATAATTACATCTCTACTTATGTGTCAGCCTTCAGAGGCCCCAATAATTACCTCCAAGGCTGACACCCATCTCTGTTCTGCAAGATGGGGACCCCCCCCCCCCCAAAGATCAGATATAGGATGTGTACTATCTAATGGGGATCATGTGATTGAGGGATATTGCAAAGGTTATCAGTGATTGTAAGCGGGCTGTAAAGTTGTTTTTTCCAGCACTGTTTTAATTTTAAACAGTCATTTGAAGAGTGTTCAATAAGTGAGGACTACCTGTATGTTGTTTTTAATCAGTATGTCTACTGTAATCCTACAGGAATTCTTGTGAATTTAAAAGTGGATTAAATTAATATCTGTGCTTTAGTTAATAATGGGAGAAAAATTACAGGTAGTAGAAGGATACACTGACTTGGTGAAAGATTGTATTTGTTAAAAAACACAGCACATCTTTAAATATCCACTTTACAGTTTGTTTTAAGTATTATGTAATTTTTTAAAGTTTCATTGTAGTTTCTTCAGTGGAATAATAATTACGAAGTTTATTGGACAACACAATGTTAAAATAATTCTTTTTTAACATTCTTATTTAATAGCTGAAATATTTTCAGAAAACTTCGGACCAGATTTCAGAAATGATGAAACATTCTTTTCAGTATTTGCTATATTTTTCCCAGCTGCAACAGGCATTTTAGCTGGTGCAAATATCTCAGGTGATCTTGCGGTGAGTGATATTTTGTTATTTTGTCACCATTCAGTTCTTTGGAGAGTTCTTGTGGTTCACTAATTCCCTTTTTTCCAGGATCCTCAATCAGCCATACCTAAGGGGACACTGCTAGCCATCGTAATCACCACAATAGTTTACATGGGAGTAGCAATATCAGTAGGTAAGCAGTTTTCACTTCTAAATTGTTTGGAAGCTTCTTGATGTGCGTGTGCCTAATTTTCCCCAGGTTGGTTTTTACTATTTGAATTATTGTTTATCTTTCCTATAGAGACAATCATCTTATAATTTACCAAATATAAAATCTATCTATATAGTATGCACCACCTTGGACCTACCTTCTATATTGTAGTCCACTTGATATTGCCAAGTATTTATACCTCTACATAGACGGAAAAAAGTAAGGAAAGAATAATATTACAAATATTGTATATACTTTTAAAGGAGAATAAAAAGAACAAGAAAACCCAAACTGCAGTACAGATAAATTAGTTGTTTAAAATATTCTAAATATAGATTATAGATATTTTGAAGTTATATTTTTTTCTTTATAAAACATAATAGCCATTTCAGTAAAAATTCTCCCCAAAGCCAGACATCGTTTTTGCTTTTTATAGTATTGATGTTTTATGTTATTTAAATACTTACATTGTCAGTATAAATTTATAGTGTATGTCATCTACTTGGGTTTCTAAGCAGTGCTTAGCTGTTGAAAATACCAGATTTGCAGTGTAGGATACTGGAGCCAAGCATATAGAACATATGTTAAGGAAATTATTAAAACGTTGAATCAAAAACAAAGAAGAAGGATCATTGCTAAAAACTTATATTTCTCCTTTATAGCATATAGGACAAACTTTTATTTAAATAATAATAATTTGTTAAATTAGATAAAATAAACATAATTTTACCAGAGTTTAGTCTGTTTTTAATTACACTCATGCCCTGGTCATCCCCCAGTTGGATTATTGCAATATGGTCTATATGGGACTACCCTTGAAGAGTATTTGGAAGCTACAACTGGTACTGAATGCAGCAGCATGGATAGTTCTGGAGGCCCCTCATGTGGCACATGTGACACCGCTGTTACATAAGCAACACAGTTTGCTTCTGGGTCCAATCCAAGGTGTTGGTTATCACCTTTAAACTCTTCATAGTATGGGTCCAGGGTATCTCAGGAATCATCTCACTCTGATGGGACTAACCCATCCCACTCTTTCCAGTGGAAAATGCCTGCTTTGGGTCCTGGTGGCCAAATAATATTGTGTGGAATATTCTCCCATCAGAGGTGAGATCCACTCTCACATTTCTGGCCTTCTGGAAGAGCCTAAAAATATGGCTGTGTTGTTTGGCATGGGAATCTGACAGGCCTGTTATGTTGGGGGTGGCTGATGGAATAGAAAAGATTCTCACCCCCAAGCCATCCATCATCTTGGTTTTTAACTTGTCTATTCAATTTTTTCTAATTTTAATTGCTTTAGGACTTTTTAACTCTATTATATACTGAGCTGCCCAAAGATGCTTAATCAGTGAGATGTGCAGCATAGAAATTTAATAAATACAATAATTAGAAAAAAAACATAATTTACAAATGTGGGTTTTTTCAGAAACTAAATTTGTGTGTAGTGTAATGGGTTATTATTTTTCTTTTCCTGTTTCTACCTCTGGCTATCAGATGTTTGGAATTTTTTACTCCCAGGCCTCATTTGTTGTTCCTGCAAAAGAATCTGCACATCAGCATAAGCTAATGCCTAAGTAACATAACTTATATCTGTGGCCAGAGGCTTTCCATAAATGTGTAAGACTAACACTATTGAATTGCTAGAGGAAGTCCTTGACATTTAGTGTTTGTTCAAAGTTAAAACAGCACCGAAAAAAAGTGACTTGTGACTGTTTTTCACACTTATGATCATTGCAGCATCTCCTGATCAAAATTCAGACAATTGGCAACTGAGTCATATTTAAGATGATTGCAGTGTCCTGGGGTTATGTGACCACCTTTTGCAATCTTCTAACAAGGAAAGTCAATGGGGAAGCCAGATTCACTTAACAGCCACATTACTAATTTAACAACTGCAGTGAGTCATTCAACAACTGTGACAAAAAAAGGTGATCAAAAGGGGCAAAATTCATTTAACAAATGTCTCACTTAGCAACATTCACTTTTTCCTGTAAATCATGCCATTCTGGAAGTGTTCCAGCATATTTTATATATACCTAAATTACTGAAAATCTTGGCTCCACTTATATTTGAGAAAATGAGCACATCCACTTTAGGCTATGACTAATATGACCCCATGTTCACATGATCAAAATTCAGATCCTTGGCAACTGGTTCATATTTATGTCGGTGGTCATGCGATCCCCTTTGTGACCTTTTCACAAGCAAAATCAATGGAGAAGCCACATTTACTTAAGAACCATATTACTAATTTAACTGTGGTGTTTTACTTAACAAATGTGGCAAGAAAGGTCGTAAAATGGGGCAAAATTCACTTAAATATTTCACTTAACAAAATGTGGGGCTCAGTTGTCATAACTCAAGGACTTCTTCTACACATATTGTCTTTCATAGCTAAATGCTGATTAATATATTACAACAATATTAGTTTCCCACCCCTTGCGAAATAGGCCCAAAGAATTTTAAATTACTAATGGACTAAATCTATTTACAAAATATTAACCTGTCATCTATAGTGTATTCAGAAAGTATTCAGAACTATTACCCTATCATCTATAGTGCATTCAGAAAGTATTCAGAACCCATTTACTTTTGTCAATTTTGTATGCTGCAGCCTGATTACAGGTATTGAAATTCATGTTTTTTTCTCATTAATCTATACTCAGTAGATCACAAAGTAAAAACAAGTTTAGAAATGTCTGTAAATTTATTAAATGTACTGTATTAATAACAAAATAATTAACAGGAAGAACAGTAGTAATACAAAAAAAACAAAATTAAAATTTGAAAACCCTCTGTTTACCACAGCTTCTTAACTGTCATTCCCAAAATTAACCCTGGTTGATCCCGGATCAAATACCCACAATTGTTTTTCAATACCGTCTCTCATCAATTGTTTTTTGATTGAATGCAATAAATCCAATCTCCAAAAGCCAGTCTATCTTCCCAAAAATATCCAGATGAAATTGTTCCCTGGTTAAATGTGATAGATTCACATTTCCTTCAGTCCACTATTTAAAAAAAACCAATTTATAACTTATCCACCCAGACAGTTTTTTACTTTATATAGAAGTACAGACTTGAAGTTTAGGAAGATATATAAAGTTGACTCTGTTAGTTCTGCGTCCATTTTTCTTCTCAATCAATCTACTGCTTTGAAATTACATTCTTTCTGCCTCTGAATGTTTTCCATGGATGCTGTTATTTCTGACTCCATATTTCTGTCCAGTGAATCTGCTGCTATGAAATTGCATTCCTTTTGTGGATTTGATTTATTGATAATTCAGTTTCATCTGAATGTTTTCTGTGATTTTTATGAGTTCATTAAACATTTTAGAAAAACTCACCTAAAGATTACATTCCTCTGTAATCCGATATATTGTTGGTCAATGTAGTAGATAAACAGAACAGGGAAAAGACAAAACAGGGAAGGTATTTTCTGGATATCTCATTCCAAGAAGTTAATGAAGTTAATGAGAACAGCCAAATAGATCAAAGAAGAAAAGCAGGGGGGAACAACCAGATAAAATGCAGCAGGGGGTTAAAATAAATCAGCATTCAGTCAACCAATTTACCTTTAAAGATAAAGAACAAAACAAAACTTGGAAAAGTGAAATTAAAGCCCAGGCTTGCTTACAAGAACATTCTGCTGATAGGAAGAGGTGGAGAAAAGACCAATGACTTTCTGGCTGCTCCTACAGGGAGCAGGATTCCTCCTCCCAGGTTGGTCCACAGCTGTCCAAAAGTTGTCTTGGGTTATTCCTAGGTGCCCCCGTTGAAATTCAGGAAGCAACACTGCCAAAAAACCAGCATTGGCAACAAAAATAGCAGATTGTCAGCAGGGGAGAAAAATTTTCCTACCGGGCAGCAGCCATCCTAAGGGAGGAGTAGCTGTTGATATATTTATGAAGATCTTTAACAAAATCTAAATGACATTTTTTATAGGAATGGGTTAAGATAGCTGTAATGCAGTGTGCTTTTCTGCTTGGTAAGTCATCTCTTCTTTATCTACGTTTCTAGGTTCCTGTGTTGTTCGGGATGCTACCGGGAACCTTAATGACACAATTGTTAATGAGCTGACAAACTGTACATCAGCAGCTTGTAGACTGAATTTTGATTTCTCTTCCTGTGAAACGACAAAATGTTTTTATGGGCTAATGAATAACTTCCAGGTAAAGCACTATTTCCAATCCTGGGAATTCTTTGAGGGAGGGAATTTTCCATATCATACACAATTTTACAAAGATCTTTTTGTGTTAAAAGGATGTGAAATCAAATACTTAAAATGGTTTTTCTCATTGGATGTTCGATTGAAAGCCATGCTTTTCTATGTTTTTGGGTTGGTGGTTCCTTTTTGTTGTCACCTTCACACACACACACACACACACACACACACTGTCTATCGGATTTTAATTACAATAGTAAAATATAATACGAGAAAGTGAAAGGTGCAGAGGAGAAGAAAAAAGGAAAAGGGAAGAAAAGAATAGAGAAAAATATATGAAACAGTGTCTTCCATCTTCCTCACATTCATCGTAAACATTTTTGTAACTCTTCACCCCCTCTTAGTATACAACAATCTCTTCATCTTATATCCCATCTCTTTATCTGTAACAAATCCATAAACCATAATCTTTTCAGTCCTTACATTAAGGATTACCAGCAATAATGTATCTTATTTTGACCTTGATCAAAGAAACCAACTGTATATTTCTTCCTTTTAATTCGAAATCTTAATTTTTCGTCCATTTAAATAATGTTGCAACATTTGATTTCATTTCTCCTTTGTTCCTTCTAACAACATTCTTGAAAGCTTTAACAAGCTTTTTGTAAATCTAATGTAAAGAATTACCCAGGTCACTTTCTTGGTTTATTATTTTTATTTTCTTTTTTATTATTAAACATCAACTGGTTTTGCATGTCTTAGACTTAGAATAACTTTATTGTCGCTTTAAATGTATGCTAATTGGCATACATTAAAATAAAATTTTGTTGCATACAGCTCTCAAAGGGTCACCACCTCCAATCTACACTACATAAACATCACAAAAATATAAATAAATAAATAGGCATATACCCACATATATTATATGACACAGAGAAACAACACAGTCTAGTTCGGATATATAAATGTACATGGCAAGAAAATGAATCTTGCAAGTTTACCAGACAGATGGCACAGGGAACAAAGCTGTTACAGAATCTAGTACTTCGAAACCTCCTTCCAGAGGGGAGCAACAGAAACAGACTGTAAAATGGGTGTGAGGGGGGTCTCTAACAATGCTTTGAGCTCTAAGCACATAGCGCTTATAAGCAATATCCTGAATAATGGGAAGAGAGCTTCCTACAATCTCAGCTGTCCTTACCACTGTCTGTATGGTATCTAAGGCATTGCTATCATCAAACCAAACAGTGATACAGTTTGTTAAAATGCTCTCAATCGTGCCTCTGTAAAAAGTGGCCAGGACAGAAAGAGAAAGATGTGCTCTCCTCATCTGATGCAGGAAATGCAGATGCTGGTTTGCACGCTTCACTAAGGATGATATATGGAGAAACCAATTCAGATCGTTAGTTATCTGCGCCCCGAGATACTTAATATTGTTGACCACCTCTACAGCTGCAGCCTTGATACTGAGTATGACTATTCTGATTCTTTCTAAAATCTGCAATGATCTGCTTTGTTTTATTCACATTTCGAACCAGGTTACTTTTATTGCACCAGTCCATCAGGGCCTTCACCTCTTCCCCATAAGTATCTTCATTATCTTCTCAAATAAGATCCACCACTTCTGTGTCATCCTCATACTTTACAATATGATTCGTAGCAGATTTGGCACAGCAGTTGTGGGTCATCAAGGTGAACAGTAGCGGATTCAAGACCTGTGGGGAATCTGTACTCGAGATGGAGTTGGAAACTTTTATTCCAACTTCCACAGACTCGGGCCTGTCAGTAAGGAAATCAAATATATAAAGGAGTATTAAAACCTAATATGCCCAGTTTCTTCACCAAATGCTGAGGAATGATTGTGTTGAACGCCAAACTAAAATCAACAAACAGCATTCGCACATGAGTATTCTTCTTCTTCAGGTGCACCAAGCTAAGATGAAGCAAACAGGAAAGTGCATCATCTATAGAGCGGTTCTTCTGATAGGTAAACTGTAATGAGTCAAATGTAGGGGGAAGACATGAAACCATATAGAGAGGCATCCTTTTCCATGTTATTTTTATAATGGTCATTTGTAGATCCATTTCTATCCATATCTGTTGTCAAGTAAAACTTGTTCTTCACTTGAAATTTCTTCCATAATATTTTTGGACATAAACTATTGATAGAAACAAACATTGCTATTGACATTGTTGATACTAATTTCTGTGCTTCCAGAAGTCCCCTTCAATATCTATTCCAATTAACTATTAATTAGGCTTGCGTAATTTTCTCCTTTAACTAATATCTTTACTTCCCTCTAGTGTCCAATTTTTAAAATTGATTTATTTTCATTTTTAAAAAAATCTTAAAACTTTGGTTAAAATTTTATTTAATTAAGGACTGAAGGGAAAGTCCTGCATTGACCTAAAAAGCCTGTAGAGACCAAAGTGGTGAGAAATGTATCACAGGGTGTTTTGGGGGTGGAGAGGAGGCCTTGAGAGGCTCAGGGCAGATGGGCCTGGGTGTGCGCTAGGAGGCCTGAGGCAACCCATGCCCTGCTTAAAGACTATTTATTTAATGACTGCATCGGAGTTGGGTCATTAAGCAAGGCCATCTTGCTTCAGAGTAATCGTGACATGCAACCAGAATGGGCAGAATTCAGTATGGTTGTATTTCGATGACTGTCTATACTCCTTTCTCCTTTTTTCCCACAACAAACCTGTGTGGTAGATTAAGCTGAGAGAGAGTGACTGAATCAAAGTCACCCAGTCAACTTTATTTGTTTTTCTTTCCTCTTTTCTTTTCTTTTCTTTTCTTTTCTTTTCTTTTCTTTTCTTTTCTGTAATAATAATTGCAGGTTTAGTCTTGGAAAACACTTTTCATGTTTTCAAGTTTTCAAAAATTATGAGGGCATTGAGGCCAAACAGAGCATGCAAGAAATATTTTAATTAGAAATATTGCCACTGGATGTTTTTAGGAAGTTGCATTTCTTTCATAAAATTTAAAAAGTTTTAAAATTATAATTACTTCGTAGTTCTTTGAGGATAATAATCTCATCGATAGCCCATATATTACCCCACCATTTTACAGCTGTTTCAAAATAAGAATTATTCACAGTGTTAATTTTTTCATGAGGAAAAATAAATACATTTAAATTTTCTGTCCAATAAAGCTGAAGTCTGGTCCTCTTCAGAGTTTGTATTGTAATTGGAACCAAGAGCTTGCCAGGATTACAAGGGTACTGAATAGTAACCCATAATGGTGAGATACTATCATTCGCATTTCAGACAAATAGTGTTAACAAATATCACAAAATATTGCTTAAAATAGGAAAATTAAAACCACTGCTTTAAAGGAATATTATCTGCCTATCTGTTGTCTCAGTAATCTAGGTAACTTGAGTTTGGCTCCTTCCATTAAAAAAAATAACAATTCATTTATGAAACAGTTTAAATGCAAGCAGTATGGGCCTTGCTTTCAAAATACAGATAGTCAGACTTAATACAGATTCCATTTTCATAACAATAATTCTTCCCAGCGAACTATTTTCTTATTTCCTACACAGGTAATGAGCATGGTATCGGGATTTGCCCCGCTGATAACAGCTGGTATATTTTCTGCAACTCTTTCTTCAGCATTAGCCTCTCTTGTCAGTGCACCTAAAATCTTTCAGGTAAGAAGGATTGTTTTCATTGTTTTCTTCAAACATGCTCCATATTAAAAAAAAATACTTTTCTCAGCTTGCTTATAATTTATGTAGTAAGTCTTCATTTTTTTAAAAAAAAAAATACAATATACCTAATAATGTTGCCTGCTTTGTCTATCAACTATATTGTCTTGTGGCTATATTGTTGATGATCTGTACAGTTTTAATGTTATTGAACTTTTTATTACTGCCTATATGTGCTTGGTCCTTGTCTTTTAAGATTTAATGCCTTGAGTGTTTTTTTTCATATGCCCATACTGTAATTGGTCATCTCTTTTGATTCTAGGCATTGTGCAAAGACAATATCTATCCTGGTTTTCTGATGTTTGCTAAAGGCTATGGGAAAAATAATGAACCTTTACGAGGGTATCTTCTCACTTTTTTGATTGCTCTTGGATTCATATTAATTGGTGAGTTTAAATGATATTTCTACACAAAATGTTTTTAAAAATCTGAATTATGTGGCATGATCTGTGGAAATAAAACATGACAATACCTGAACTGAGCCTTACAGGTTTTATGTAGACTAATTTCATCAGTCATATTGATTAGTTAGACTTCAAAGGCTTGTCACTAGAATTTCTCATTTTCTAAATATTTGAAGAATATTTTTGTTAATCTAGTGTTCAACATTAACAAATGCACAGAAGTAGTTCTAACTTGCAATTATACTATGAAAAAGATTCCTGTGTAAGTTAACCTGCTTAACTGTCATAGTGTGCAAAATATTTCATCATTAAAAATAAGTTATTAAAATGTCCAGGTCTAAGGTCAAACACTTTTATCTTATGATCAAAAACATCCCATTTTTAATTCAGAGCAGCTATAGCAACACTTAGCAGAAGTATCCCAATACTATTCCATCCATTAGAAGAGAATTCTAGATCCATAAATACAGTTGTGGAATGCTTGTAGAAAGCTCAAAATATTTCAGACTTAAAATATTTCTAAACATTTTGCATACTCTTAAAGTTTGGGAGGGGGTTTTGTGGAACTTGTGCTGAGAAGTTATATATATATATATATATATATCTTTCTGTAAATACATTCTGTGTATTTATACATTTTACTATATTCTTAGTAAGAATTTCAGCTTGATTTCGGTTCTAGAGTTGTCTCATCCTGCTATCCCAATTAAGTGCAAAAAGCTTTAGCAGAAAAGCCACTTTTGCCACCCTAATCCAGATTGCATATGTCTGCATATATGAAGAAGTATTTGCAGTACCACCTTTGGAAGTTCTGTCTGTCGTTCATGTAAATGCCTCACATTAAAAGACTACAAAGAATACAAAATCAAAGGAACCACCAATTCAAGTAAGGAGCTGTTTTTCCATAGCAGTCTGCTCTAAAAATCAATATGATTATGTGTTTCTGTCTTTGCAGCTGAATTGAATTTAATTGCTCCAATTATCTCCAATTTCTTCTTGGCTTCCTATGCTTTAATTAATTTTTCCGTGTTCCATGCTTCACTGGCAAAATCACCAGGTATGGATTTTATATTGATTCTGGTGAGAGCATGGGGTCTTTTTAAAAATACTTTTCAATAATTCTAATTGTACATCCATTTTTAAAATAAACACCAACAGCAATAAAAAATAATTTCCAGCTTAATCAGATTGCAAATAGCAATCTGAATCACAAAAGTTTGGAGGGTGGGGGAAAGGCATAGTATTACTATACTTTTTTCTTTCATTTTTGATATATTTACGTACATAGAAACTGCATATATGAATGCTGGCAAATTTATGTAACAATTTTTTGTTTATACAACATATTAACATGGCAATTAAAGGATAAGTTTTATATATGTCATATAACATATATGATATAGACATATGTATATATGTTTGTTTATTTAATTTTTATTTGCTTTTGAATAGGCTGGCGTCCTGCTTTTAAATACTACAACATGTGGATATCTCTAGTTGGAGCAATTCTCTGCTGCATAGTTATGTTTGTTATTAACTGGTATGCAGCACTCCTCACATATGTTATTGTTCTAGGACTCTACATTTATGTAACTTACAAGAAGCCAGGTGGGTACATCTTTTTCAGCCAGTTGGATATGCATGGTTTTTCCCTTTACTGCTACTTCACACCAAGTCTAATGTTAAGTTTAGGTGAAATAAATTAAAATCAGGATTTGTCTATATGGTAAAATTGAAACTTTCATTGTTTCAGAGTAACGGTTTGTCAAGGGAATCAGTAACAAAAGGAAATAAAGCACTATTTTTCAAATAATGGTTGAATAGTTCAATCATTGTATTATATGTTTACACAGCAGTCTTATTTTGCAAGACTTTCTTAGCTAATATGCTTTCAGTAGCTTTTCTTTCAGACCAGACTCTCTTAAGCTCCATCTCAGCAAAATTCACACAGCTTTGAAGAGAGGCAGTAAAGGTTTTCTTGATTACATCTGGGTTTTAGAATCAATTCATTTTCCATATCTTTTTCTTTAGGTTTCCTTAGGTTTCTTCATTCTTAAGTTTCTTTAGTCATAAATCTGATACTGTGCTTTGTGCCTTGAAAGTTTACTATTACCTAACAATATAACTTCTTGGCTTCTCATTGATTACTTCTCTGGGACTTTTTCAAATAGGATTCTTATATCTTTTTCTTGAGCTCAGATTACCTCATCACTTTCTGAAACCGTCCATAAATGCCATTCTAATTATTTTTACCAATTAATATTTTACTCTAATTTCTTATAGTCGTGTCATATAATCATTAATCTACAGTTAAGATTCTAAGACCCTTAGAAACTTAAGCTAGAGCTTTTTTCTAATAAATGTACCCATGGTAACTATTAATTATCCTTTACATTAAAGTTTGAAGAATCCCCATTCCCTCTTTTTATTTAGCTATAAAAAATATAGAGACCCTTAAATTTGAAAAAAATGCATATCTGATTATTCTTGGAACTTGTCTGAAGAGAACATATTATGCTTCCGTAAGATACTGTATTTGATTGTAAAAATACATTTTAGGATCAAGTAAATTGCTAGTGATGCTGCCTTTGTGGTTTATTTTTTTTTCTTAATGAAGTGCTAAGATAATTTATCTTAATATATAACTCTTGAGTCGTGTTGGGATGTGGCTTGCCTGGTAAGTAGAAGCATGAGTATAACATTCAGTTATGTTTCCTTGAAACTAAGATTGCTATAGGGCATTTTCTGTTTCAACATTTTTGCAGATGTGAACTGGGGTTCCTCAACTCAAGCTTTGACTTATCTGAATGCTTTGCAGCATGCTGTCCGCCTTACTGGTGTAGAAGACCATGTAAAAAACTTCAGGTAAGTTGGAAAATAGTAATCGGTATATTGCTAGACTTGAAGTATAAAAACAGTAGTCTGGGGAGAAAAAATATATATATTTTTGAAAAATGTTTGGAAAATTAGGGTCAGTTGACTTACACTGAACTGGAATGATCAAAATGTGTTGCTGTTGGATGGTTAGGACTTGGTGATTTGGACTAAGCGTTCCTCTGACAAAACACATAAGTGGCTAGTTTCTAGCTTCACTGTGTGATACTGTTATAGATCACAGAATAAGAATTTTAAAACTTACTCAGTGTTTTTATTAATTGCAATCTCCCAGAGCTGGTAACACCAGGTAGAATATGCAGAGGCCAATATGCAGCAAAGGTTCATAAATCAGTTTTATATGCAGCTGGGAAAGAGGTATTTTTTCCTGTGGGGAATGTGCTTAAATAGTAGTTGATAGCTTAACGATAACATCAAAATGTTATTTAGCTTTCCTATCACAATACATCCTTATGCTGTATTTGTCTCCTTTGTTTTGTTGTACTTCAGACCAGTCCCTGACCAATAGATTAGGTCAGAATCCATGTCTTTATTTTAGTAAATATATATGTACGCCATATTTTTCACTTGGACAATATTATTCAAGGCCAGTATAATAGTTTAATATTACAAATGAATAACAAGTAGTAATTCCAATCACATGAAAAGTATGGTATTAGTTCCAAATTGTTTTCATGTGCAGATACTGCTTAATGACAACATTTTAACAACAGTTCAGATTGGATTGCAAAAATGTACACATTAACTGTTTTTTGAATCTAAAATTAGGCCACAATGCCTTGTCATGAGTGGTGCTCCAAACTCACGTCCAGCTTTGCTTCATCTGGTCCATGCCTTCACCAAAAATGTAGGATTGATGATCTGTGGTCATGTCCATAGGGTAAGTCTCTAAATAATTGGCTATACATCTCAAAAAAAATATTTCTGTCCTATTGTAATTTTTCCCTTTCCCCTCATTTATCTAGAAGTGTAAGATAATGCAAATTGCATGAAATAGAAGAAACAAAATAAAACAAATAGTGATACTCTAGTTACGTTATCAAATAAATATTTGTTTAACAGTTTTATCTTTAAAACCAATAGCACATCTTGATTCTTAATAATCATAAAGCAGGTAAAGGTAAAGATGAAGAAATAGTCTTCTTTTCAGATAATTGCTTTTTATGTAACATAATTAACAGTGACCATTCAAATGATACTATTGATACAAAGATCTTGTCAATCAGTATTAGAAATAACATCTGTAGCATGATAGAAGTTTAAAATATTACTTCAGGTATGAGTTGAATTCAATTTTTATTAAGTTCATTTGCTGCTGGAGGTTACAATTTAATAATGTGTCGTAAAACACTAAAATGTTATTAAAGTTTTGCATGTTGCCCATTCTTATATTATTTTTGTAAAACCAGTTTTGCTTGTATAGGGAGTAATGTTTGTTTTATGTAAGTTGTATAGTGTTGTAATTGACTGAATAGAAGCATGCAGATAAGATGATGTGTTCTTGGAGAGTGAGTTTTGTTTGCTAGCTGAGGAACAATTTGACAAGCCTAGTCTGTCTAATAATCAGATACCACAGTACACAGAAATACTTGAGTTGCAGAAGGTTTTAGATATACAGTTTCTCATACCCTGTGAAATGGGTAACATATATATGGTGATCTTTATATAGATTACCAATATATATGTTACCCATTTATAGGGTATGTAAGATTTCTAAATTATTTGAGAGTGGTTATCAGTAAAGGTTTTTTTTTTTAGTTTGGCTTTTGTGTTAAAAAAGAATACTAATTTATGGTTCATAGTTTCTTCAACTATGTTCTAGATAATTTGTTTATCTAATCTAAGTGATATCATACCTTTTGATAGAGCAATACATGGTCTTCAATGAGGAATGCACATTTATTTTTTTTCCAAAATTTTTGAAAAGGGGTTATGTCTCTTTTAGGGTCCTCGCAGGCAAGCCATGAAGGAATTGTCAGCTGACTTGGCCAGGTACCAACGGTGGCTTATTAAAAACAAAATGAAAGCATTTTATGCTCCAGTGCATGCAGAAGACATGAGAGATGGTGCACAGTACTTAATGCAGGTAGGTGATCTTTCTAAAAGGGAGTTTTCTCTTTTGTAAGTATTTGTGTTTTTATTATATTATTGTACAAATTATTTTGTATAAGTTGTGTTATATAACATATATCCCAATAGATGGGAAGACTTTATAAGATTGTTTAATAAATAATTTCTGTTTATAAATAGATATTGTTTCTCGTACACGAGAAATTGAAGCTTGATTGTTTTTCATGTATTAGAAATTGACATTCAAAATGTATCAAAAAGTAGAGGACGGGAAACTAATTTTTCTGCAGCTGGGTTTCATGCATCATGAAGGTGGATTGCAATTCACTGTCTCTCACTTGCTGCAGACCATTCTAAAAATTGCTACAGTTTGTAGAGCTCCTTCTACTCAGCCATATTATTGAGAGGTACAGGTATTCAAGAAATGTGTATTTGAATATTCTTTTCATTAGTTAGTGAGATGACAATAGATTTGAAATAAGTCTTAAAGCTATAAAATTCTGTGTGGTCTTATAAGATGACAAAACCACTCTCCTGCTCCCTTTCAGAAAGAATTTCATCCAGAATAGAATGAAAAATGTTAGATCTCTGTACAAGATAACTATGTTGGGCTCCTTTACCTTTATAATTGTACCCTCCTTTCTGAGTTTCACTAGAGGAATCTGGGGGTGGCTGAGAGAAATCAGGAAACAACTGCAAACTCTGCACCAAAAGTACATTATTTCAGTAGGAAAATAGGTGGCATTCTCAGAATCTCTTTACAGCCTCTTCTGTTTGTGTTTACTGTAATTCAATAGGTATGGGAGAAATGCTACTGTTCTGATCCTTCCCACAGCCACTGTCATGGAGTACCTTTGATTGATGTAGTAAATTCAAAAAGTATGAGATTGTGGATAAAAATATTGATTAAATGAAATGATTCATTATATATAGGTAGAAGAATTACTTATGTATTATGCTAATGTTCTGTTAAAAATGTAGGAAGAGTTTTGAGATATTAACCTAGGCTTTGAGGAGATATATGCTATCTAGGACCACAGATAGTACATACCAACATTAATATCATGCTTTAGTGTAGATCATCAGTAAAAAGCAACAAAAGAGCTCAAATCAATAGTTAGCAAGAAATTGCTCCAAAATGAGATTGGTCCTTCGGTTCTAGCAGATAATATGGTGACACAGATGCTAACCTAGTCAGTCACATGTTTGGGCTTAAATTTGCTTACGAGATTAGTTTTTACTTCATTCCTCATCTTGAAGCATTTAGAGGGCTTCTAGATTTCAGCCAGTTGTCAAATGATTCCCAGTAAAACAAAGGACTAAGTAGGGTAGAAAAATTCCAGTGTTTTTATCTAATCCGAATAAAGCAAAATTTAAAGATAGGCATACCATTCCAAAGTGTTGTATATACTTTTTTTTCTAGGCTGCAGGTTTAGGAAGAATGAGGCCAAATATTCTTGTTCTTGGATTTAAGAAGGATTGGCAGTCAGCTGATATGAATGATGTTGACATCTACATCAATTTATTACAGTGAGTAGTAGTAATGAACATATTGTTCTTGTAACCAAATATCTACACTTATCAATTTATCAAAGTTTTCAGAATAATTATGAACAGCCCTTTTCTGCTAATATATTCTGATATTGTGGGCAGTAATTCAGGATTTCTGAAGGCAAGCCTTCTCTGTGGCAGTTCCCTCCCTTTGGAATAATGTGCCCAGGGAGGTAAGAGTGGTCATATCCCTGATATTGTTTTGGGATGTGAAAAAGACATTGGCTTTGAAGATCACATGGAAGGATAAATTGTTCCTGGAGAAATGGTGCTACATGTATGATTATAAAACTGTGATTATATACTGTGGTTTTTGCTTTTTTGTGTGATAGCAATTGTTCTAAGTCAAAGCATTCGAACAAAAAGCTGAAGCTAGAAAGATCAGTATTTTAAGTAAGTTTTTTGTTTTGTAGGATGATCCTTGCAGACATTTCCTATATGGTTTTATTGATCAAACTTGCTTGTCCTTTCAGATTAATTGTACTAATTTAGCCAATTTTGACTGCTCACTGGTTTTCCCACTTCCCTTTATTTCAGTGATGCTTTCGACTTTCAGTATGGAGTGGTTGTCATTCGCCTGAGGGAAGGTTTGGACATATCTCATCTTCAGGGACAAGGTAATCCTTATTATGATTTGGGATTTTCATAGTATTAGAATTATGTCCTTCCTTTACAACAACAGCAACAACCACTCTTCTGATGTTCTCTGTACTATAATAGGCTTCCTAGACATTATTGTAATGTCTGCATCAGACTGTTGAAAACCTGAGGGGAAAAACAAACCCAACTCCTTAGAACATTCTGTCAGTACACTGTACTTAATCCTGTTCTCTTCCCATTATGGGCAGTTGAGTTGAGTTCAGTTCTATTTCATTCTAAAACATTGTATTACAACTTCTTCTTGGTGGCTTCTTGGTAGTTGTGCTTTTTCTTTTAGCTAAAAATGATAAGGATAAGAAACATTTAAAAAAAGATATTTCCATAATCGCACAACTTTGATACTAACAAGTTCATTACTTAATAGCCTGGAGCTACTGTTTCTTGCTCTGCATCTTCTTCAGCTTTTTTATTTCTATTGATTTCTTTCTGCCATCCATCATTGCTAGTTTGATAAACTTGGCTCCAAGAATTAAGATCATGAAATTACTGCTAAACACCCCCCCTCCCCTATTATCTCTCAGGTTGAAAACAAAATGCCTCTGTCACAGTAGCCCCAGGTTCAGCATGGAGATTATTGCACCTCCAGTGATCAAATATTTCATCAGACTTTGTTTACACAATATTATTGAAATGTTTTACATCAAGATATGCACCAGTAGTGCTCCTCCCTTTTCCTGTTTTAGAATTGAGAGCAATAGCAGCTGGAACATAGCAATATATATGCCTCAAGATATGCACCACTCCTGCTTCTATGAATATGTTGTTTCCCGTATGCAGTTTTTTGTCTTTCCTTCACTAGACTTCCTAAAGTACGAGTTTGTTTGTTTGCTTGTTAAATTTATTTGCTGCCTATCTCATAGTGAGCCTACTCTAGGCAGCTTACAACAATAAAAACAGAGAAATGAAAAAAGTGTAAGCATAACAGTAGCAAATAATGAAACAATAGAACAATGAAAAAAACAATGAGAAGATAGCAATATGAGAATAGAGGATGGATGGGTTGGAAAGCAGGGAGTGAGGTGGGGAGATGGGGTTTGCTATCAATCTAGTAGCCATCTCCAGTGTGGATATAAGTTACTTATATACTGTATATAACTAGCCGTATATAAACATTATTGATTACAAGTTTAATTGGCTTAATCTGGTCAGAACTAGCAGTTATTCTAATGTTTGGTTTAGAGCCAGTGGATCATGTGACGTAATGCTTGCCAGTCATTAAAACTTTACTTGCCCCAGATTACTAGTTGTGTTCTGCTAATAAGCACACCTTGGGGGTATACAGAAGCATAGACACCTATAGCCATTTTGATGTTAGCAACTTCTTTCTAAAAGAAGTTAGAGATACTTGACAAAAGCCTTCACCAGTGTCACTACTATAAACCAATATAGTATTTAAGAAAATGTGACTGCCAGTTCTTAAGAACTGCCCAGTTTTGGGTGCCCCTTAGTTTGTCCATATTGCATTGCACTAGGGTGCAATGAGTTCCGTGCGTAACTCAAAAGTCCTGGTTATCACCTTTAAAGTGCTGCATGGCACAGGACCAAGTTATTTCCAAAACTGAATCTCCCCAGTGGTATCTGCCTATTCCACCAGATGTAGATCCCTCCCCTTAAACGTGGTCTCCCAGTGAATCCTATAAACTCTGCCTTTTCTACAGTGGCACCAACCTTCTCCCCATGATCCAGTATACTCTAATTCTCTTAGCAGAAATCCATAAAAAACTAGTTGTTCCCTCAAGCATTGGTTAAGGTAAGGCTGGAACACTAATTGTTAATGGGTTGAAGAGCACTGTCTATGGTGCTCAAACTTACTTTTTTGTAACAGTAGTTTTTGGTTTTGGCTTTTGGTTTTGGCTTTTGGTTTTTATTGTTTTGTGAGCCACCCAGAGCTGTGACACATAAGATGGGCAGCCATGGCAGTCCTTTGAATTATATAAATAAAATAAAAGACATAAACAAGTTATAAAATCAGCAAAGCATACCAAACTTTGTCCACTGCATGTAAAGTTCCCTGAATGGGTATCCATAAAATTTAGATTTTACTCTGCAGTAGCAGCACTATACTATTATAATGGGTATCTGAATAAGCAGTAAGGTGGACCTGATTTTCGATACTTCAGAATACATTTCTAATAATAGTGCACCTCTTTAGTTTTGATAAGAAATTCTATCAATTGAACCCAAGCTCCTTCATATGAATTGATGTTTCACCTAACTATACTTTGGATATTTTCTGTTTTTTGAAAATCCTAGCCATCAACTTAATTGTCTCAGCAATTAAAGGCCAAAGTCTACCACAGAGTAGGCCATAATAGATCATTCAGTGACCTGCACAACTGCAATGGGCCATACTTTGAATATGTTTTTCCTTTTGTTCTGTTACAAACATTTGCAACATGTTCTTAGATCTCTTGGTATCTTGGTCACTCTGTCACAGCTGAGGCAGCTGTGATTCTCAATCCATTTGTTATTTCTAAAGAACTCATTGTGCTTTCCAGCTAGAGATAGTCTTCTGACACAGAGTAAGGGTAATTGCATCATTTGGATCAGCATTTTCTTTGTCTGATAACATGGTTCTTTTCCAGCAGATGTTTTCAGTAGATTTAGAAAATTTCCTAGAAACAGTATGTAAACCTTCACTTGAAAAACGTATGGTTATTAATTGAATTCCTTGTTTGAGTGGAATTATAGATGTGCTTGATAACTATTACTGAGAAGTTTTTCAGTTTTTAATTTAAAGTTCTATATTTTCTTTCATTAAAGTATATTTACTGCTGCTTCTAGTGTACCAGTCTCAAATTGCAATTCAGTCTCTTTCTCCTCAGATCTGAAGTCTTTAAGGATTTTCTAATTGTCCTTCAAATTTACATTTCTTACAGGTAGTCCTTGTTTAGCCACTACAATTGGGACCGGCAACTTGGTTGTTATAGGAAGTGGTCACTAAATGAAACACACCTGTGCTTAAGATCTTACTTTCACTTTCCTTTGCTTTACAAACCTGTAAAGGTTGTAAGCACAAGGATTGGTAGCATATTTTATTTTCATCACCCTCATAATTCTGGTTGCTAAATGAGAACTACCCTATATTTCAGATTGATTACTATGATACACTTGTGGCAACTACCAGAAGCATGGACGGTTGTCCCAGAATTATAAGCAGAGCTTTAGTGCTGATTATCCTTTCTTTATCTGTTCAGAAGACTCACATTCCATTTTGTCTAAGGTAGTTTAAGAGTTCTACTTAGTTAATTGTCTTATCCACCCTTGGATTTCTGTAGACCAGGGGTTCCCTATTCCCAGTCTGGGGACTGGTACTGGTCTATGGCCTGTTAGGAATGGGCTGTGCAAATGAATGAAGCTTCACCTGCGCATGTGCAGGATCTAGGTAACGCACAAAACCACGTCCAAACCCCAGTCCCTGGTGGCCGAAAGGTTGGGCCACCATCTTTTGGTAGGTCCAAAATCTTTTCTTTATTACGCAAATTCTGGCCAAAAGATTGGCCAGTCTAACACTTTCCCAGAGGGGTCATAAGCTAAGGAGAATTATTTTACCAGCTGGTAGCTAGACCACTTCCATTAGGCTCTAAACAATATATCTATAAGGACTAATACAATATAGATTGTATTTGGTCATGGGAAACCATTACTGAAACCCTAATACAGTTCTCTGCAAAGTGATCAGTATTGACCTCCAAGAGTCAATGAGATCCAATATTTAAAGTACTATTATTCAAAGTAGTGTTTATTATATTATTTTCATATGATAAATGCTTTGGGATCAATGAACAACCTGAACCTTGACGAGGAAATTGATGAGGTGAAGAATACCTTATCTAGTGCTGTGACATTATAACCATCTTTATATGCTTTATATGCTCATAGATGGATGTTTCTGAAACCTTTGGAAAAAATTATTTTACATCCATTCTTTTCTAGCCAGGATCATTGCCAGTGATAAGCTTACTAAATAACTGTGTATTTAATATATAGAAACCATGAAGAATGATGACAGACTATTTTCCTGTGATTGTAGCTCTTCAATTACAGCACATTCACACAACCAATCTCTATTCTCTTGTGCAAATAGCAATAGCACTTAGACTTGTATACCGCTTCACAGTGCTTTACAGCCCTCTCTAAGCGGTTTACAGAGTCAGCATATTGCCCCCAACAATTTGCATTCTCATTTTACTGACCTCGGATTGATGGAAGGCTGAGCCGATCTTGACTTAGAATACTGCATTCTAACTGCTGTGCCATCACGGCTCTTGGCAAATGCTACCTTGGCAATTATTACTGTGCATTCTGAATATGAACATTGAAAATTTTAAATTATAGAGATTCTAGTGGAACACCGCAGAATCCCTATGTACAAAAGCTGAGATTCATTCAAGAAAAATCAGGGTTTCAGATAGCAACCTATCCTTGCATAAATAATGATTCATATATTTTAATGTTCATAGAAGAATTATTGTCATCCCAAGAGAAATCACCAGTAACCAAAGACATCATAGTAAATGTGGACTACAGCAAGAAGACTGATACGGTAACTTCTAAGCCTGTTAGTGAAAAAGGACCTATTCATAAAGGTAACTATGTATTTAGTACATGTATACTTTTTTTTTTTCTAGGAACTCAAGGTAGCATGTGTAGTTCTTTTCACATAAGTGTATGTGTGCGCAGATATACATACACATAATTATTATACCAACTCTATAATGTAGGTATGACTCCTGATAATAACTGATCACAATGTCATAAAGCTGTGGTACTCCTTATTATATAATGGAATAATTGTACAGATCTTTTATTGGCCATATATCTGGTGAAGGGAATATTTAACTCAAGTCTTTTCCTTCTTACTACATTTTGTTTCATATTACAAAGATTGAAGCTGGTGAGAGTTTCAGAACCAGCAGTGTTCAGTTTTATTGGTACAGTGAAGGTTATTCATTACAAATTAAATGAATAAATAAAGCTTTTGGTACATTGTAGTACTGCACCAAAGGGGTTGCTGATATGATTATGGCAAGCTTGTTGTCTATAATGTGGATTAAACTTAATAGATAAATATATTGGCTCCGCCAGCTCTAAAATATGTGCTTGTAGTCACTTGTTAGACTTAGTCTATTTTACCCATTGGTATAGCTTGTCTTGAGTTACATGTGAGACTGATCATGGATATTACTCATCCTCTTTCCATCTTAAGCTAATGTAGAATTTTAAATTCTATCAATATTTTCTCTCTGGATAAAAAGATTTTTGTGTGTATATATGTTTGTATGGATATGCGTGTTTGTATGTCTAGTGCAAAGAGAGAGGGATATAGTGGTCATTTATTTCAGCTGTTTCTTTTTTTAAATAGTGTAGTGGTATAAAGAAAAGATGTGAATATGCTAATTAATAACATTCATGATGGCATGTATTAATTCATATTCAATTGTTACCATTGAATGGTAAACAGTGGCCCATTATCATTAATATTGCAAATAACCTTTTTTCATTTTTTGTTTACTTTTAAAACTTGACCAGAAGAAGAAGAAGATGTCAAGACAACAACACAGCCACTTTTGAAAAAAGGCAGGCCATTTTCCATCTTTTTTCGTTTAATCCATTTTCCCTTTCTGTTAGTGTCCATTTATTATTTCTTTCATATCATGTTGTATATTGTTTATCACAAGTAGGTTAATAATTCAGACTTCCTGGGAACTTGGGCGGATGTTTTCGCTAGGACATTGTGTTAGCATTTTTTTTAAATTTCAGTAACTTGTTTACCTAAATCATTTTTATTACTGTGCTAAAAATGTAAAGGTAATATTATAGTGTATTTGTTTCATTGTTCCAAATAGCTGATAAAAGTGATGCTAATTATTTCAAGGCATGACAGATATCTAGATCAGTGTTTCTCAACATTTTGTAGCTTTAAACTGTGGACTTTAACTGGCTGCTTGGGGAATGCTGTGAAGTCCACACAGCTTAAATCTGCCAACAACAGAGAAAGTTCTAGATAGTGGAATAAAAAGTGGTTCACCATTCATTTAAAAGTGGTTGACCTCCCACTCCTCTCAGCAGTCATCTGCACTGCGTATTGGGAGCTTCAAAGGCATGCAATGTGATGACACTTAAAAAAAATTCAAGTGTGATATTAGGGCCATATATTTTAGAACATATCTTCTTTATCTCTTATTTTTTTCTATTCCTTGTAAACCAGCTTCTGCATTTGAATGGAGATGGCTGATCGGATATTTTGGACTTCATTTTCTTCCAAATGTCACTTCTCAATTTTACAGATCCTAAGGGCCCGTCTGTTGCTCTGAACTTGGCCGATCAAAAGCTGCTTGACGCAAGTTCCCAATTTCAGAAAAAACAAGGCAAAAATTACATTGATGTTTGGTGGCTCTTTGATGATGGGGGTAAGACATTTAAAAAAAAAAAAAGAAGAAAATTAGAAATGTTATCTGGTATTTCTTTTCCAGCACTGGCTCCAGACTAAGATTAGGGTTTTTTTTTCTCCCTTTAGGCTTAACACTTTTGATTCCATATCTTCTGACAACCAAGAAAAAATGGAAAGACTGCAAAATCAGGGTATTCATTGGTGGAAAAATAAATAGAATCGACCATGACAGAAGAGCGTGAGTTTAATGAATTAACAAAGTGACTAAGATTATTGTTTCTATTTTAACCAAATCAATTAATCAAACCCAATCAGTGCATTGATATATTTATTATATTGTTTAAATCAAAATTCATAAATTGCTTTAGAATAATGATAGTGCCACCACAATGGATGAAAAGTTTTTATATAATGACTCCTATATTTTGTTGATCATCTTCTAAGCACTTCAGCATTTATAAGGAATTGCTTATGAAATTGAAAGTGGGATGAAGAATTAAATGTATCATTTTTTACTTAATCATTAGATTTAGAACATACTAAAAAAAATCTCATACAAAATATTTTACCCTACACATTTCATAGAATGTAAAATTGGAAGATATAATTTAGTCTAATGTCTGCACAGTGCAGAAATCTACTACAGGTAGACCTTGACTTATGAGTGGTTGCTTAGCAACTGCTCAAAATTACAGAGAGCAACTTACAACCCAGATTTAAAGTTCTGATGGCTCCCCAAGTCACATCAGATATTGGGCGGTAGGCAATCATGTTGCATTTATGGCTGTTTACAGTGTCCTATAGTCATGTGACTGTGATTAATGATGGGTTTTGCCAGAAGCTGGCAGTTATGTCCAGTTTACAGCAAAAAAATGCTCGTTGTGAACAGTGGATTTTCTGAATGACCATGTTTGCTTAATGATTATGATGTTTGCTTTACAAACTCTGCATTTAACGACCACAAAAAAGGTTGTACAATTGGGCGGGAATCACATGATAACCCACTTAACAATCAGCACAACCATAATTCTGAGCTCAAGTACAGTCATAAGTTGAGGACTGCCTATATTAACAATATACCTAACGGGCTCATCCAGTTTCTATTCAAATGCCTCCTCTGAAAAAGGATCCACAACTTTCAAGGCACTATACATTTCATTGCTGAATGTTCTACCATCAAGATTTTCTTCTTGATGTCTACCTGCGCCTTGTCATTTAAAGCTATTGCTGCTTTTGTCTTCTGAAACAATCTTATTGTTCAGCTCTGTTTCCTACATGATAGCCTTTCAGAGAATTCTAAGTAACCATTAGAGTTTCCCATCGCCTCCTTTTCAGGCTAGCTGTACCCTTTCTCATACATTTTTTATTGTGGCTGCTGTCTCTGGAACCATTCCAGCTTGTCAATATCCTTAAATTATGGAATTCAGAATTGGATGCAGTATTCTAAATTTCCACTGTTAATTATGATCTTCTACTTTAACTTTCAGGATGGCAACATTGCTTAGCAAATTTCGGATAGACTTTTCAGATATCATGGTCCTTGGTGATATCAATACAAAACCAAAGAAAGAAAAGTAAGTTGCATACTAATTTCCAGTATCAATTTCTATGTAATTTAAATGAGATATCACATTAATATTTAGATTCTAATGTAAAATGATTATACAATGAGGTTTCATTTTTAAAAATATTTTAGAATAATTAGTAAGAAGTGTAGATATTGGGCAAGAAATAGCTTTTATAGAACATGGACTGAATTCTTATTAAAACAGACTCATTAAGTAGTATATGAATGTCATGCTACTATTTAAATTGAGTTTCCATGTAATAATTTATTTTAATCATAGTTTTAAATTCAGTATCTCAATAATGAAAATAATGTCTTAGTATGATTTCTTAATTACCAAATAACCCTTAATGTCGTTTTCTCAAACCACAATCTGAAAACAGATGGTAATAAGGAAGATAGTTAAGAGCTGGAATTGGAACTGGCAATTTCTAAGTGACAGTCATTAACTGAAATATCACCATGCCAAATTTACAATCGGATGCATTGCAGTATTAAGCAAGTCACAATGGGTTGTTAAGGCAATGTCACATGATCACAACTTACAGCTCACCGCTGAGTTTTCATGCTGGAAGCTGATTCTGAAGGTTGCAAATGGTAACCACATGTCTGTAGGATGCTGCAACCATTGCAATTCAGTTGCAAAGTGCCTGAATTATGATTATGTGACCATGTGGATGCTGCAATTGCCATTATTGTAAATTTATTTTTTCAGCACTCTCGTAAGTCTAATCACACGCTGAAGGGGCAGTTGGTAAACAAGGACTATCTGCAATAATAAGCCCCTGCCCTTTAAAGTCTTAACCAGTGAATCTTGTCCAGATGTAGAAAAGCAGGATTAAAGTTTCAGTTAATGAAAATTCCAACTTTACAATGTATAATGATCAGCCCCAACACTACCTGGAAAGACTTAGTGTCTTTAAATAGTGATAAATTGCAAAACAAATTTGTGGAGTCTTTAGTGCTCTCTGAACTTGATTGTTTGCCCAGGACCTGCACTAAAGATATTATCTAGTTGAGATAACAAAACATCCAAGCTCAGAGAGAACTAAGGATTCCATCACTTAAGCCCAAGATACATTTATTCTCTTCTATTGGAAATTATTTTTTTTCTAGGAACTAGGACACCTCTGTGCAGCGATATAGTAGCTGTTCAATTCCAGTTATTAGGCGTGCAGTTTTAATGGCATTATATGATATGTGACATGCTAGTCACATGCAGATATTGTGGTTAAAATCGAGAATTGATACATTCCAACTCTGTGATCAAATAACTTTCAGCATTGCAGCCTTTGAAGAAATGATTGAACCATTCAGACTTCATGAAGATGATAAAGAGCAAGATGTTGCAGACAAAATGAAAGAAGATGAGCCTTGGAGAATCACAGATAACGAAATTGAGCTATACAAAACCAAGGTATCTAGCATTCTTTCCCACATGTACAAATTTTTGAACTTTACATCAGTATTCCAGATTAATTCTAAAATGGTTATTTGCCTTTCAGAGATCAGTAATGCTTTCATTTTTCTTACAGAGTCACCGTCAGATTAGATTAAATGAATTACTGAAAGAACATTCAAGCACAGCTAATCTAATTGTTATGTAAGTACTCATTTCTGTAATTCTTGGCATCCTTTCTGGTAAATATTTGAAATAACAAATCACACAAAAGTGTTATACAGATAGTCTTTGTTTAATGTCTGTTCATTCAGTAAGTATTCAAAGTTGCAACAGTGGTGGAAAAAAATGGATTGTGACTGATTCTTCAACTTAGGATCATCGTAGTACTCTCATGGTCACATGATAATTTAAAAACGGGGTTTTAAAGGAATTTTTATATTTTTATATTTTATATGTAAACCGCCCCGAGTCCTTGGAATGGGGCGGTATATAAATTTAAATAATAATAATAATAATAATAATAATTTACGGCCATTCCCTCAGCTGACCTTTGTTGTCTTTGCCTGCCTCATGCTCTCTGCTGGGTTTACCATCCCGGCCATACAGGGAGGCAACATGACTCCGGGGCTACTTGTGCTGTGGCTCTGGGGATACTTGCACCCTTGTGCACCCTCTCTCACCCTTGCCATGCCTCACCGGCGACCTGCTCCCTCGGTCCATGGTCATGGTACATTTTGTTGGCCATTCACATACCCTCCCCGAGTCCCACTGCACTTGCCTCGCCAGCCACTTGCACACCCCACCTGCACCAGTTCCAGTCTAACCTTGATCACTCCTTTGAGTGGACTACTTTCTGAGATGACTCAGGCTGCATCTAGTGCAAACATGATAACTAGTTCCTTGGTAAGATGACCTCATCCTTGTGGAACAATGCCAATTATGGTTGTTGCGCTGGTTTGTCAGTAGGCTTCTGGGACCAGTTCATTTCCTTTAAAGCCAATGTTGTAACAGGATAAGTGATCAGAGATTTTCCTAGCTTGAATCTGTTTTATCTTAGAGATGCCTGCTGTGAGTTCCCCCCTTCTCATGAAGTTCCTATGGAACAGACTTCCTGTGGGAATCTTACATTTTATATTGGCCCTGTTGCCTTTGTTTTTGCTTTCTTTTTTTAAAAAAGAACAGAATTTTGGGGGTTTGAGGAGTTCTATAAATATTGCTAGTAAGCAATAAATAATTAAAATAACCTTGGTCAATGTAAGCTTAATTGCATAAGAATTGAGTGATAGTGGAAAGAATATAGTATGGTGGTTTGCAGTAAATTAATCATTTAGTTGGGTGAATTATGCTTGAATATAGGTCTTGCTACTAAAGAGCTTGGGGGTGATTAGTAGAAATAGTAAAAAAATTAAAAGCTACTTTCACCGGAATTGTTTGTCAATATTACTCAATGAACAACATTGAGTAAAGCCATTTCATGTCAAAAAATATTTTGGATGCCAGATCAGTTTAAAATAGATTATATAATACAATTCTAATCCTGTCCATCTGTGAATAAAAAAAAATCCCCTCTGTTTTTTAACAGGAGTTTACCAGTTGCACGAAAAAGTGCAGTATCAAGTGCATTGTACATGGCCTGGATAGAAGCTCTTTCAAAAGACCTGCCACCCATTCTCCTTGTCCGTGGAAATCATCAAAGTGTTCTTACCTTCTATTCATAAACTCTCTTGTGCAAGATGCAACGGAGAAGAAATGGTACTTCAGTGCCTAGAGAAAAGGGACTGGGACGTTCGATTAAAATATTAACCTCACACAGAGGCAGAAAGTGATAACTTTCTCACTATTCCCCTGACTCAAAAGCACATAAGGAAAGTCACTATACTCCTAAAGTTGTGGAAGTTCCATTTTTTTTCTAATTCTTCTGTAATTTAATCTTGCTAAATGGGGGAGGATTCCTTAGTAAAGAATAAATAAACAGGTTTTTCTTTGCTACTTGAAAGGCAGCAATAAAAGTGTTTATTTTTGATCAATGAAAGGGTTATAGATTTATAAAAACCTTTTAGCCTTGAGGTGCCTTCTGAAGTTAACCAAATTTCATCCATATATCGTTTTGTAAATTTATAAAGTCAGTCTGCCATTGGTTAAAACTTTAGATCAGACTTCCTCTAGTTTCTAGACTCTTCCATCTTACAATAATAAAGATGCTGCATTCTGGTCTTCCATGAAGGTATTAGTTTGGACTGTTGTATGTTTCTTATTGTTTGGAACAGGGGAGTTGTATGTCTGTGGTCTGTGTATGTGTCTGCTTAAGAGAATGGTTAGACCTAAGAGGTAAGTGGGATGACTTGGCTATGATAATAAAGTCAAATTCATGCAGTTAGCATTGAGGACTTTGTAATGTTCAATTTTTACTACTGAAAGATGTACTTAATTGGGAACTAGTGATGTTCTCCAATTTCGTCCCATCCGATGTTTTCCTTGGGCTCCTATGACGGAAGATTAACCGGCCAGATTTTATTGTGCAGCTCCATTGTCAAAGGGTACTTTTGTCACAGGATTCCATCAGTGTTGGGGCTGGTACTGTGTGTGCCCTTTTGGGGGGACCATATGGATAAAGAGTAGTTCTGTGGGACCATGTTTTGTCCAGGGCATCCAAGGGCAGTTTATTTAAAATCTGCTAAAACTCTTGCTAAACACTCAGGTTTGGTTCTCTTGAGCTTTTTAATTTGATAAGAAGATGGTGTATTCCAGAACTGCCCATTTGTGTGCCCTCTGTTTGTGGATGGGTATATATTTCAATTGCTTTATATTTTTTTATTCTATGAACTGCTTCCTGAAGAATCTCTTGAGGCTTTATCCAATAATTAGTAACAACGCTTAAACCTGTTACCTGTAAGTTGCCTAAAAATATGTTTCAATTTTTGGCTTTAATACAGAGCGCCATATTAGATCAAAGATCTATAATTTCAGAGTTTGTAAGTGAACACATAGCATATAAAACACAGCTTTCTTGCTAAGTAAAATCAAAATCTGTGAACAAATAATTGTTTTGGAAGATCTGCTTAATGGGACAACAGGATTCTTGCATATTGTAATTACCTTCAATAACCTATTGCTCTAATGCTGATCGGGTTTTTTTTCCAGAAGTGCAATATATGTTGGCTGCCACATAGAGTAATTCATTGCCAGGATATATTTTTCAAAGGAAATTGGAAGTTTATAATAAAGTAGTTGACTGTTACTTAAAAAAAATACATTGCAAATAGAGTGTTGATTACTACCAGATTGGTTGATTGTTGCTGTGATGACAGAAGATGTAAAATTACTCAGTGAGGTTGAATTTTCTTTCTCTTGTTTTGTTAAGTGCAGACTTAGAATAGGATAGAAAACAGTGTCACCATTTGGAATAAATGCACTTGGACACAGCAGTTTGGCCCATTCAGGGCAGCCATTATTTGTGATGTGCAAAAGAAAGAAATTAAATTATTGTCTGTGTGTGGTGGCTGAAATAATTATTTTAACATTTGGATCTATTGATGGGTACCAAATGTAGTCTGTAACTTAAAAGTTCTTTATCCAATGAGAATTTCCAATATTAGAAACGCCAAATGCCAAATCCTGATTATAACATCATTAAAGTTCTCCAGGTAATGTATGCTATTAACTTGTTAGCAAATTTAGCCATTCCAGTTTCTATTTGTTATAAATTTAAATTTCTTTTAGATGCTTTTAAAGTTTCAATCAGTAACTTGAAATAGTTTTTCATTGACATTCAGCAATATCATTTTTATAAATTTATTTTGTGAAATTTGGAAGTGTTTAGAAAATAGTTGAAGAAATTATTTATTATTTTCATTATGTTTGTCTTTCCTTTTTACACAATTATTTTATATGCTATTTTGTTTATTTAAAAATGAACTACGGTCTTAATTTAAAGCTTGAGCTTTGGTTGGTACTATCCACAGTCCAAAAATGTTATGTCATATTTTGATAATGTATTGTAACTGTTATCTACAGTTATGACTTTTCTAATGTTTTAACAACTTGGAGTATTGCAGCTACTATACTGTACTGAAGAAGGATCACTGCAATAAATGGAAGTGAATTAAATACTTTTTGTCTAAATCATTTCATTTTTATTGACAATGTTTCCCCCTGTACCCTCCCACCCCAGTGGGGCTCTGACCATTTTCCTTCCATGTCATCTGTTTTGGCTATTGCAGGTTTAATATTTCAAGCACCATTGACACTCTTTTTGTCGTCTCCAGATAAGAGAACTTTGATCTGTCATAGTTGATTGGCTTCCTTCTCCAGGAGAATCTGCCTAAACAGCCACTTGCTTCTAACTGTCTGCACACAGGCCAAATATGAATTATTTGGCAGGATCAGCCTAGCCCAGCGGTCTTGCTTGTCAGAGATAAGAAAAATGCAGTTTTTTCCCGTTTATCTGTGAATGAACTCATTCTTAAATTTGAAACTTGTATGTTTTAAGTTCAGAAACATCTAGTCCCATCCAGAGATTATTGTGCCATTCTTCACACCCACCTATCCTGGCCACAGATAGTGCCTTTCTCTCTCTCTCTCTTCCAGATTGTGTCCTGCCCCCTGTTCTGCAAAACTTCAGTAGCAGAACCCTCATTTATCTCATTTATTACAGCTGTAATGTTTCCAGAAAGATTTCCTTGGCATGGCATTTGCTCTTGTATCAGTGTTGTTAGCACTTATCCTTTAAAAAACAGCCAGAAGGAGCCAAGTTATTTGCAAGACTGGAAAACCCCAAAATCCACATCGATTTTGGCTTAGTTGAATAATGCTAGGTTTATCAGAAATGTGGCAGAAATGTTCGCTAATTGGGAATAATTTTCAAATGATCCTGGAGGAACTTGGGAGCAAGTAGAATTGAATAGGCTATCTGTCTTGGTTCGTAAATGTATATAAAAATATTTGTATATTGCCTCTAGGGAGGAAATAATTTATACATACAATTTCTCATTGATATATCAATTTCTCATTGATATAAAATCCATGATTTTATCTAAATTTTCCAGTCATTGCTGCAATTTCATAAACTAAACAGAATATAATGTTCCATATTCCAGTATTGAATATTCTTTTTTTTCCACAGCTACTCTGCATATGATGAAGAGGACTGAGACCCATAAAAATATTTCTGTTGGTATTAAGGTGCCACAGAATTCTTCATTGTTCCTGCATAGATCTTTCCAAATCTTATCCCACTCAGTATCAGTACCTTAAATATGAAGAATCGGCTGCCTTTGGTATTGGATGTCTGCATTTGAACATCACCCCCAGGAACTCCATTCAGGCTGTCTCTGCTTCAAAATATCATCTGTGGTGGCAGCTCAGTTACAAACAAGGCTGTTCTGATCTGCATTTTCAATGCAGGCAAGCAGAGGGGTGGTTTTGCAGCATCTAGAAGTTGAGGTACTTTTTTGGGGGGGAGGGGCATAGTTTTAACGATGCATGGGTTGTGCCCTCTGTGCTGTTTCCCAACATTATGGATGAGTGCCAAAAGTTAAGAATTCAAAATGACTACCCATGTGCAAGAATGGGAATAAGTAGCACTTGAGACTTCTAGAGCCATGGCAATTGCTTTATTTACAAGCCTATAAAGAAGCACATTCTTCAGCAAGCAACCAGTCCCAGGAAAATATTTTTCCAGCCATTGCTGCACTTGCATCCTTCAATTTTATTTAATTGTATTTACAAATCCTCTTTCCTGACTTCATTTGAAGCTGCTGTTCTTCCATTGGAAGGCCACAGTCCCTTGAGATAGAGCCAATCAGCACTCTTGGCTTGTCTTTGGTACAGTGTGTATTATCTCTTCTTCAGCTTCATGCTCAGCTTCACTGAGCTGGAACTGGTGGTTAATTATGCAGTTCCTATAAAAGTTTAATGCTTTTTAAAAATTCAGCTGATCTATAATCATGTTTTATTGTATTGTTGCAATACTTCTTGTGAAAATGAAACCTGGATTGCTTTACATTCATTTTTTTGTATTCATTTTTTTTTCTTTGTGAGACTGTTAAAGGTAAAGTTCTCTGTTCCTGTATGCTTTTCTCCCACTAATTTTCATCATCTTCAGCTGATGTAGTTTGCAGTTCTACAAAAACCCAGTTCTATTCATTAAGATGCAAAAGAATTCTGTATTTAGTTTTAACCCACGAGTTCAGCGAAATATTCCAGTGATTCACAAATCTATACAGAATTACAATAATTGCCTTTTCAGCTCTAGTCTGGTTAGTGTATGGTTTAACAGGTTTCAGGATAGATATTTTTCTGGTCATGAGTTCTGAATCTAAAATTGCAAATCCTCCTCCTATCCAAATACTAAGCTGGGCCACAGGGGGAAAAATAAGCTATTTATTTTATTCTTTCAACATTGACTAACCACCTGCATCTTGTTGGAGGCTGAAGCTTTCTCTGTGGACTTGTGAGCATTCCTGAGGGGGACAATCATACTCAGAACAATAATTAGTGAAGCAGGTTTTTAAGTGTAGCAGAACATGCATTATAAGGATGAGCTAACTACATTCCATGCCCCACATAGCTGAGAAGAGGCAGGAGGAAAATACCTCACATTAGCCACTTCATATAGCAGGGAGATAGCCAGTTTGATCTGGTGGTTAAAGCTTCAGGTTAGAAGACACTGAAGCTTAGCCCCACCTTAGGCATGAAAGGCAGCTGGGTGACTTTGGGATAGTCATTCTCAGCCCAACTCACCTCACAGGGTTGTGGGGAAAATAGGAGGGAGGTGTGTTGGATATGTTCACTACCTTGAGTTATTTATAAAAATAATAAAGGCAAGATTAAAAAATAAATAAAAATATGTATGTATACTTTTGTCTGATTTGCTATGTGTTGTGGCCAGTAGATTATGAAGGTACTGAAGCATCATGTTATTGGAATTTTAATCTTAGACATTTCATTTCCTAGACTCTGCCTGGGGCCCCAAATGACAGCATTCACACAAACTAGAGATAGAAGGTGATCTGCTGAGTAACATGCCTTGAAATCACTGTAGAGCTGATTTGTTCATCCAAAATGGGAGCACTAGTGCTTGACAATTTTCTCTCGGGAGGGGGGAAAGTGTATGTGAGCGATGGCATTACAGATTTGGCTGGATAACCACACTATAGATACCAGATTGAATGAGTGGTAGACCTTGTTAGTCCTCCTCTGGTAGCTTGCCTTAGAATAAAGAAGGAGAGAAAGATAGTAATAACAACTGAACTCTAATGTTCAGGAAGCTAGTACATTGTACTGGAATGTAGACTCACAAGTTAGCCTTCTATTGCATTTACTTTTCTCCAGGAAAAAAGAGAAGGTATGAACCTGGGCTGTATAAGCTTGCCAATTTTTTTTTGTGTGTGGTTTTTTTTTAGAATATGCAATATTGTTTTATTGTCAATTTTTAGAATTAGAATGAAAATATTTCTGAAGAATGATAGGAAAAGTCCTTTTTATCTCCCAATTCGTTTTCCCTTCCAGCAAGGTTGCTAGAAGCATCTTTCAACTGGCATCTTTCATTACTGTCTATGCAGGAATGGAGACGCTAGTTGAACTGAACCAGATAGCATGTCAAGTTTGAAATGAAACAGATAGTTTGTCAAGCGGGAAACACAAACTGTCATATAGAAGTTGTCAAGTGCCATCTTGTGGTCAGAGAAAAATCCTGCAAACCCTGCTTAATTCAATTTTAATATCAAACTATAGTCACTGACCCAAAATGACTGCTGTGGCTATCACATTTGTACCCTCCATGCACCGAATAATATATATATCGATGCAATGAACCTCTGTTGGTTTAATACATAGATTTTTGTGTTACAGCTTACATAATATTTTCAGCAGTCATCAAAATCTTTGTTAATTCTAATTCTATAGAGCAGGTAAGGATTACTTCTGTTATGCTTTCATCAAAACATACATTTAAAGTGTGACAATTTCCCCATATGCATGTTTAACCAAGAGCTACAACTGAACTAAAATTATCAGTGTATTCAAATTCAGGCTAAAAAAGATCTGAAATCATATAAGCGGAGTTTCTGCCAGTGTCTTTAGATTAAGCCCTGGGGAGAAGGGTCATTAAAATTAATAAATATTTAATATTTAATCCAAATAAAGCAGCCATTCTTTCAGAATCAAATTTTCAAGATGATTTGTAGTGTAGATAACTTTGCACTGCTCATCCCACCTTCCCCAGTATTTGCTGAGAAAATGCTGGTGATTCTTTGCCCTTAAATTCCAAAGCCAGCATTTTTTCAACTGCTTTTGTGCTGCTTTCAAAAGCAAAGGAGGCACCCATTTAAATAAAGGTAGGGCCAAGTGCAGTCAACTATTTTAACAGTCTTTGAAGAAGGGAAGAATGAAGTAGAACCTGATTCTGTGCATTACCAGGTACAATTTGAAAACTGAACTGAATGTAAGGAATACACATCCACCTAGGTTGGCCTACATTTCCCATAATTCTTAGCCATAATTTGCCAGGTTAGCGGGCAATAATGGGTCTGGAGGTGCTACAGGTACTGAAAGCTATAATCAATTTGCTAGTTTTACCTGCAAAGACACACATTCAGACTTAGTGCAATAAGAACTGGTGTAAAGTTCTAGCATAAGTGCACAACAGGTGTGGTTGGGTCATTCTCACTAGCTTTCCATTTGCTTGGAATGATGCAGGTGGTCTAAACCCTGCCAGCCTGGTTCCCGGGCTCTACAAAATTCCAATGTCATTTGCCAGAGTAGCTGAACTGAAAATGGAGGCATCTACTTAACATGTAGCTAAAATGCCATATGGAGAAAGAGGAGGGATACTAATCCCTCCCCCCCCAATTAGAGTGTTCCTTGCAATTGGGCCCCAGTGAGAATTGATTAGTGGAGTAGAAGAAAGCTGAAGGATTAAAAAAATATAATTTGCTTTGCCTCATTCTGATTTCTGGAAAACACTAGAGATTCAATAAAGGAGAATATTTGTAGCTCAGGGATAAAATGTAGGGTTCTTAGGGTCTGAGCTTGGTTGTTTTCTTGCAGAC
>JANHFL010001971.1:363387-386424 GCA_032468155.1 Oxyrhabdium leporinum | reverse complement strand
ATAGAATCATTAAAGAAAGGATGCAAAAGGAGGGACAAAATGAAATGTGAATGACAAAAATTAAAATATTTTTAAAAATTATTTTAAATTGAATTGTTGAATTGTCCCACAGCAAGTTGTTCTGGAGCAAGTTGGCCATGGTGACTTACTCCGTTCCTCTCCCTTCCTTAGCCCTACTCCTCCTGCCTTTTCCTCTGTGCTCTGCAGGGAAAGAAGTCTCAGGCCCTGGAAATTATTGCTCTTTCTACCTGTGTGGATTAGGTCACATAGGTGATTAATTTAGGGGCACCACTGAAGAGTCTGTTAAATAAAATTACCAAATCATTAACTGAATTCATTATTCAGATTCCCAATATACTTTGACTCACAATGTACAAGTAGAGCCCTTTTTCATACTTTCCACCTGCCCTATTTTTCACAGTAACATTTTTCAGTTGTCTCAGGAAAAGTGCTACAATTCACTCAGGAAACAATGGTAATCCTGTATAAGTTCTGCAAAATTGAAAAGAAGGAGGGAAAACACATCATCATCATTCACTCCTAATGTTATAAGGTTGACCATCTCCCCATATCAAAACAAAATAATGCAGCTATCGGAAAATAAGTTTTATTTTAGGAAAAGTTATGATGTATTAATACAAAGATCAACAAAATAATACTTTTTTTTTTCCAAAATGCAATTTGCAGGATTTTTTCTTTTCATAAAAGAAAATACACAGAAAATAGAGTACGAACCAAAACAGTGAGCATAACTTCTGGCAATTTTTAATCAGTACAGGTTAAAAAAAAACAAAAAACAGAGGAAAAGCAGGCATGGAATGTGCTTTGTGTTGGTTCACATGTGAGGCTTCTTTATATGACCTGTAACAAGTTATTATTTATAGCACCATGGTGATATACATTTATTAAATGACAAATTAAAACAAAAATTAAAAAACACACTAAACTAAATGCCAACACATTGTACAAAGGTAACTTATAAAATAGGCTATGATAAAATGAGACATATTGTGTATAACTACAGCATTAGTGAACATTCTTATTTTCCAATATGTGTTTTTTTTTTCATGCAGCATGAATAGTGTCTACATATGACAATTCTACAATAGCTCAGCCATGTTTGTTTCAGGATGAATTCAAGCCAGCACCACTTAGAATGAAACATCAAGTGTTCCTTTCTAAGAATACATGATTTGTAATCAGCTGCCCACAGTAATGCAAATACGCCAAGCAGCTTTTGTTGTAGTTAATGAGGTTTGTGTGATATAGTGAGGTTACCTGAAGGAAATACAGTACGGGTTGGCTTGCAATACCAAGGATATCACAAGCATTCCAGGTATTTTGTTACAGTGGTTGTGCATCATTTCCATGAATAGTCTTTTCTGACAGAAAAATCTAGTTTTTATGATGTGTATGTTGAGTATCAGCACCAAGTTTAAAGTTGAAATTCTGATCATGGTTATTTAAGATAATGTATTATTTAAATATCTTGCCTAGGGAAAAGAAAGCCCTTGGGTAGCATAGTACAGTGCTCCTTTGATCATGTAATTTTTTTCTAATGCTTTGTGGATAATAGGCACAAGACTGAGAGGAAACTTTTTCAATCTATTCATTTCTGTTCTTTTTTCTAAAATACCTAATACATGTAACAGCTCAAATTCATAAAATTGCAAAGAAAAACAAATGTTTTCTTTTCCCTTTTTAACACAGATTGTTAATTTCTCCATATATTATTGCATTAAAAAATAAATAAAATCTCTATTTTTAATTTAGGAACTACAGCAAAATCATCAATATGCTAGAGTGCTTATAGGAAAAAAAAGTAACTCACATTTTGTGCCATTTAGTGCCATATATGATTTTTTAAGCACCACATTTTCTTTTTTTAAAAAATATATATTTAAAATTGAGATTACATAGACAATATAGTAAACATGATTGTTGGCATTGTAATCAAGGTTTTGGTAATAGAAAGGTTGAGGTCTGTTCTTCAATTTTATTCAGGACAGAAGGATGCAGAGGTCACTATTTGCAATTTTGGATCTTCTGAAAAAGTTACCCGACCCCTTTAAAGCTTTCAAAACCAAAGTATATGATATGATATGTGAACCGAAGGGAATCCTTCATGATGGGTGTGAGGAAGGAAGGTTTTAATAGAGTTCAATCCAGAGTCTCATTTTAAGAGCTTCTCCAAGTTGTCCTAGGAGGTAGTTGTCTTCATTGCTTTCTTCCAATTTCTTTAGCTCTTCCTTTTTGTACAGAGGAATGCTAACTATTTCCAGTGTGTAAATACCAGCTGTGGCTTTTTTCTTAGCAACCTGAAGATAACTGAGCCCATCTTTCTGGTGTATCCGGAAGGTGCTGTTGTGATTACCAAAGGAGATAATGTAGCGGTTGTGATTTGTGAGGGTCTGTATTGCAGGCACGAGATCTAATATATGTTCTTTATTGCCAAGGCCAGTTACGCTGAATCTCATCTTTAATGGAAGATCAATGTCCAAACTTTCCAAACTGATCTGTTAAACCAGAAATAAAAGGTAAGAGCAAAAGGCGTAGGCAAACCTCAATTTTTCTGTTTAGACATATTTTTTTTACCATAGATTAATAATTTATTCTCATTTTTCATCATTGCTGCTATCTGGCTCTAAAATGGTATCAAGATCTCGGGTCCAGAAACTGCATTTCAGAGCATGTATGGAAAGCTAGTGGATATCTACCATTCTTCCAGAATATTTCATCCAATATAAATTTTACAGAAATAAATGTAAATACCATCTTTTGTGCTCTGCTAATTTACTGGGTAATTTATTCAATAGGAAAATGTAGAATTTGCATAGGACCTGATCAGAAATACTGATCAATACAGAAGCTGAAGAAGCTTCTTGGATGAGAAGTGAAACATTTTCAAGGAAAAAACAAAGTCCGGTTGCCTTTTGAAAAAGCACCTTTGGGACAATTATGACCTGGATGATTGAGAATCTCCAGACATTGATCAACATACTTTTACCATATTACCAAAGCAACCTTCCTCACACACAGGCCTTCGGATGTGTGAGATTTCATTTCCTATGTTTTGTCAGCTAGTAGGAACAAGGCATACATGAGATGAAGTCCAGTTTATCTAGAGCGGGGGTGTCAAACTGGCGGCCCGTGGGCTGGGTGCATCACACGCAGGCCACGTCTACCCCAGCTCTGTGAAGGGAAAAATCTCACAATACATCACGTGATGGCAATGTGACGCTGCAAGTTTGACACCCGTGATCTAGAGGGAGGTCAACATGGAGTAATTCCCTCTCCTGATGAGAAAATCTCACTTCACTGTTCTTTCATTTTAATAAAACAATTGTGGGGAAAGTGTGCATGATATCCACAAATATCTGATAAATTGGAAAGCCCATCACTATGGAAGTTTACATCATCTGCGGTGACATAATCAAATGGCACAAAATCTTACTTTGCATCTTTTGTGTGATGACCTCTGCACACATTAAGACATCTATACCATTACCATAATCATAATTAGGCAAATTATACAAAATGCAGTCAACATTTGATCCATTGCATACAATATCTATTCCATTATACACTGAAATGTCATTGCAGTTATAATGACTAATGGTGAGAATAACCGTGAAGCATGAAAAAAACAGTCAAGAATTGAGAATGAGATTCAGTATACAAGAACAAAATCATAGATTGAATTTATTTTAATTTCTGAGACTCACATGCCAAAATTCTAAAATGAATCTGAGTGACTTATATCAAATTTAATAAAGTAATCATATGAAGATTAATTTGAAAGAGTTTTTCCAGGATTCCTCAATATTCTGTAGTAACAAAATATTCTGTAGTAACACAATGTTACTACAGAATTACTAATCAATCATCTCTGATGATTGATTACTCAATAAATTGCAACTGATTACTCAATCCAATTTCAATTATTTCAATCCAATTATTTTGTTGTGTTTGTATATACAAAATCTCTTTGAAATTGGAAGGGCAGAACTATTGTGCGTAATGACTTCACATTCTATATTAGTGCTACACAAACTCGTGTAAGAAACTGCTATTGACAGAAAACAGTGGGCAAAAGAATATCGCTCTTGATGTTAATAATGGAAGATTATTAGTAGTTTCTTTTTAAAGACCCATAAGATTCTGACAAATGCAGCGGATGATATTGTTTAGATCTGGTTTTGGAACAGCAAGTGCAAATCAGTAGTGCAGTTTTCGCTTACCTGTGCAGGCTCAGATTGATTGAGGCTTCTTTTCTTCCTGCTGTCTTTTTGGGAGTATCCATTAATTTTACACTCATAACACGCTTCTGGGGACAAAGCATTCTCTTCACCTTGATCCACTGGAAGATACTGGCCTTTACTAAATCCCATACCAGAGACACAGTGCCTGATAAATGATGTCATAATATTAGCATCTGGAGAAAGAAGCCTTTTTGTTGCTAGTTCATAAGAGAAATGAGTGATTTGCTATGCAGATAAAAACACAAGTTGTAATCATTTTGTACAAACAAAATGCATACTTTAATTGTGCATTTCCTTCTCAATGTTTTCAAATCTTTTACTTTTCACCTTTGTTAGTAACTGAGCTTCAGCGAGGGATTTATTCCTTTCTAATTTTTTTATGTACGTATTACATACGTATTACATACATATTATTACATACGTATTAAACCAAAACAAAACAAAAGGAGCGGCACTAATTCAAATAGAACAAAAGCTTGTAAGGCAAAGGAATAAATTTCCATTTTTTTCTGCAGAGTGGCAAGTCACTGATATATTTAAAAAGGTAATGTAAGTGGAATTAAATATATTTTTATTGTCAATTTTCTCAATATACATTACTGCTATTTTATATATGAAAATCAGACATTGTATCCTATTCTGTTTTCATTTGATGGTACACATTCAAGGTGATACGATACCGTAAATACCTCATTGGATAATGATGATATATATTCCATCATTAGCTTTGGAATTATGGTCATAAGTTATGGTGGCCATAAAGAAAGTCACCCTATGATCTGACTCAACTTTATGTCTGCACTCTGACTTTCTAAGCTGTGGTTGTTAAGCAAATGAAGGAAAAGTACTAACTGAGCAAGGGGGACAGGCAGCTTCCCTCTGTGCACAGAAGGGAATTTGTGAGCTTCTTTTTTTCCAACAGAGTGCTGTAGTTCCCCTCCTGTTTGCCAAAGAGACAAGCAGCATTTTTTCTCTCAAGGAAGCTGGCTGAAAAAAATCTCTCCTGAAATCCAGTTTTAGATTTTGGGATGGACCTTTTTCAGCCAGCCTCCAGGGAACCAACCAGTCAGCAATAGCTTGCGATCTTGTAGACTTTCTGGAAAAGCCAGCAGGGAAGTTTGCCAACGACGATCATGTAATTGCAGGGCGCTTGGCAACCCTTCCTAAGTGTGAATGAATTTCCAAGTGCCCAGATCACAATCATGTGTCCGCATGCGTGCTGGAACAAGTGTAAGTTTCGGCACTGCTCAAAAATCTCTTTGTTCAGTGCTGTAATAATTTTTAATGGTCGTTGAATGAATGGTCATTAAACAAGGACTATCTGTAATTGCAAGCCAGTTGTTAAGCACCAAATTGTGATTAGATGACTGTGTGCATGCTGTAAGAGAAGCAACTTCTAAAATCGGATCAGAATGATTCAACTCATGGAACAATGGTGGAAAGGAGACATAAGATACCACACAAAGTAAGAGTTTTATCTCTTACATAATTTAGGCAGCTGAAAAACTCTACTGATTAAATCTACTCCTCCAGCTATTCTGTCAGTGGTGGTTTTACTCTGGATCCGGTTCATATATTTAATTTTCATCCAATCTGAATTACACATTGTAAACTCTGTATAGTTGTAATGTAAACCCTATGGCTGCCATCTTATTCAGTTTCATAAATATTTCATGTTTAAGCAACAGATATGATTTGTCTTATAAAAATGTAACTGGAGCAAATGAGCCTGTAACTTGTTGATAGTATTGCTTTAAAAAGTGATGATAATCAGCACTGAATTGGGACTGCCTTGGACAGATGTTACACATACATTCCTTTTTTGTGGAGGAACAAAAATTATAGTTTCTCTCTATTAACTGCTTTAAACATTCAATCTTTCATGAAAGCATAATATGAAATCAGAGATCACAGATCAGAGATTTCACTAGTAGAAAATATTAACTATTTATTAATGAATTGAGATTTGACTCTTCCAAAATAGTAGAAATTGCTTCATAGTAAAATATGTTAGTTGCTCACAGTTTTGTAAAAGATGCAGGGAGAGTTTTTTGCCATCATTAACTACTCACCCTTGCCCTGCTCTGTAATAGCCCGGAGGGCAGCCACAGAGGTATCCGCCTTCAGTATTGGAACAGCCATAATTGCAGGGATTCTTAGTAGAAGAACATTCATTGACATCATGGCATGCGCTACTCAGCTGATCATAAGAGAATCCAGAGGGACATGCACATTTGTAGCTTCCAAGAGTGTTGTAGCATGAAGCTGAACCACAAATGCTAGGATTTGAGCATTCATTTTCATCTGTTGGGCAATTAAAAACACACTTTTTTAAGGATACAGTTTATCAAGGGAGAGCTTGTTACAATAGTGACTAATTTGTAAGGCTAATAAAAGTATTTCCTGGTTTTCTTTTTTAAGATTGGTGTACAAAAATAGGTGTTGTTTTAAAGAACATGGAATATATATATATATATATATGTGTGTGTGTGTGTGTTTCATTAGCGGGGGTTGGTATAACAACTAGCAATATGAAGGATTTAATGATATAAAATAAACTAATTGGGTGTTTCTGTACACCATTTTTATTCTCTACCTTATATCATTAACTCTAGCACTCTTTATGTAAAGTGAGTTTCTTACCCACACACTGATTCCACTGATAATGCTGGATATATCCGTGTGGGCAGCTGCATCTGTAGCCACCAAGAATATTTTGGCAGCCATGTTGGCATCTGTGATTTCCTTCACACTCATCCATATCTATAAAGATATTAAAACAAAGAAAAAGAAAAGAAAAAGTAGTAAATAATTTGCTAAATTTTGTGTATATATGCTTAGAAAAACAATTCCATATTATTCAGTGACATTTTCCTCTGAGTTAATATGCAAAAGATTGTTATTATTAAAGTTTTTATTAGCAGAAAAGTAGATTCAAGCTGTAAAAATCCTCTGCAACCATTACAAGGCAGGGGAAAAAGCGCTTCAGTTTTCTCTTGCTTCCCACTTAAGGATAATTATGAATCAAAGGCCAGGTGGGCAGCCCTACCTAGCCATTCAGTATTTAGGAGAAGCAGCTGCTTTATTGAGGGTGGGGATGGGAATAACAATTGTACATGGTTAGCTAGAAAATTCAGTTTACTTGTTGGCTGTTGAGAAGAGGACAAGACTCAGGTAAATGAAAGGATGGAAGATTTATGACATATTTTGTACATTTCAGCAGCTCTTTTTTATTTTTTTTCCTCTTTTATTCATTTATTTGTTGAATTTGTAGGACATCCCATTCCAGAGGACTGTAGAAAGCTTTATGAAATTAAAATAGCAGTAAAATACAAAACAACTAAAGCAATCCATTAAGGAAGCAAAAACACTCTATGTTCCTCACAGTGCTCAGACCAACAGCAATGTGGATGGACTCAGTTACAGCGACAATGGGGCCTGAAGGACCAGGTTATAGTTTGTCATCTATTTATGTGGTAGAGATAAGCTATCTATGTGGAAACTAGGAATTGAAAACAAGTTGATGGCACGTAATCAATCAAAAATTCAAAATTGACCTCCAATCTATATTTCAGTAGTTCTGACACACATAAATGTCAAAATTTCAATCACACTAAGAGTTAATAATCACATGATAAGCCGAACAGATACAAATACGATTATTAAGTAATGACTGGCAATTTCCAGAAATACTTCTTCCGTATGTAACTTATGACATTCACAGTTTCACAACTTATTACCTTCACAGTTCAATCCAGTGGAATCTAAAGAGAAACCTCTTTGGCATTCACAGGCAAAACTTCCAGGAGTATTTTGACAGATTCCTTTTGATCCACAAAGTGAAGGCTGTGATCCACATTCATTGTTATCTACAAAATGACATTTTATTTTTCAGATGCCAAAAGAAAAATAAAGAATGCTATGTTTGAATTTTTACACAACTGTATTCATAATTGATATTCTTGGTATCATAGACATGCTCTTAATTTCAAATATTATCAAGGCTTTTAGGTTTCATTATAATATACAATGAAAACTATTTGTACCTATTGCATACTATCAAGGCAAACAATATAGGAAAATTATGGTTTCATTTTGAGAATGTTTCACAATTTCCCTCCACATGAAAGAGGTTGTAAATAGCAAGGAATATATAATAAAGATCAATAAATGGAAAGGTATATGTCAAGTGGAATCGATCAAATTCTCGTCAATCTTTTTCTTATTAAATCATATTAATCTGATTATTAATCTTATTACTAGGCCTGTTTGTTGCTAAGGAGATCTGAGAAATGAAACAAAAAGCAACAACAACATTAATTTCTTACCTATACAGGCCGTATGATGTTGTGTGAAGCCCGGTGGACATTTACATGTGAATCCCCCCAGGGTATTGACACAAAGGAATTGACAGTTATGTTGTTTAGTTTGACACTCATCAAGATCTGAAAAAATACGTTGTTTAATTTCTTTAAAAATGAAGGCAACGTAATTATTTAATCTAATATTTAATAACTCTGTTAGAGCAATCAAAATTGCTTTTAAATGCAGTGAATTAGCTAAAAGACTCTCTTTGATTCAACACAAAAAACGCCATAGTGTAAGTGCCACCCCTTACAAACCTGCATGCAGAATCACAATGGATATACCAAAAGGCTGAGCTTGTTCTATAATGGTATGACACTCCACCACAGACATCTGTTCCTCATCCATTTTGTCTAGAAAAATCCAATGTCTCTGATTTTCTCATAAATTGTCCTTTTTTGGAATTCTCAAGATCCTAATTTTGTTAATACCACATATTCTGTGTTGCCCGGTATTGTTTTCAGAGAAGTGGATGCTGGCAATTAGCCTGCTGTCATTTGGGTAGATAGTGAGTTTGGTGAGGGTTGTCTTTATACAGTAGAACCTCTGGTCATGAATGCTTCTGACCACAACCAAATCGGGTTCTGACCAAAAATTCACATATTTTTTTTCACAGCCAATTTCCCCTTCTGCACCATTTTGTTCGTAAGCACCAAATTTCCAAAATTAGGTTTGGGTCACGACCAAAAGTTATGGAACAAATTATGGTCATGACCATAATTAATGGGTCAGGGATGACGGAAATGGCATCCCTGCAAAAGCATAAAAGATGCAGGGCTTCCTGAGCAATGCTTCCTTAAGGATTTGTGTATAGAGAAACATCTTTAAAAACCCACAAAAATGCTAAGAATGGAATAATGGCACAGTCTTTACACATCTGCCCATAGAACTGGAATATATAAACAATCCAATATAGATGTAACTGAACTCCATGATTTTACCATTATTTTCTTTGAGGACATTTCGCTTCTCATCCAAGGAGCTTCTTCAACTCTCTGAAGAAGATGAACAGCTGAAGCAGCTTCTTGGATGAGAAGCAAAACATCTTCAAAGAAAAACCAGAAAGCCCAGTTGCCTCTTGAAAAAGCATCTTTGGGATTGAATCCAATGGGTCACATTTAATATTATTGTTTTGATAGTTGATATAAAATATGATTGTATCACATAAGAATAAATTAATCGGTTAGAAAATCCATTACATTACTCAATCTTTTACCTCTACAGGATTTTCCATCATCTTGGAGGATATAGCCACGTGGACATGAACATTGGTAGCTTCCTTCAGTATTCTTGCAGATAAAATTGCATGGTTTGGGAGACTGGGAGCATTCATCAAGATCTAATTACAAGAATAATTCATATTCAGGTTTAATTTATTCCATAGCATTGGATCCAAAATAAAACTAGGAGACAATGCCTAATAGACTAAAAAATACTAAAAACATGTTAAAGACAAGATTCATCAGAGTGAAAAAGGCCAACCAACTTGATAGTCAGTAAAATTTTTGAAATTCTCACTTAGTAATGGAAAAAAAAATCTTTCAGTTCAATTCAGAGTTCTGCTTTTGCAATTAAATTTGTAAAATGATTGAGAAAAAATATTTCAAGAAAGTTTAAACTCACAATATCAAGTTTACAATTCATAGAGGAAGCTATGTGAGTCCCAAATTCTCACATTATAAACCACATCTTCCAAACTTTCATAAAAAAAAGGCACTGGAAGAAAACACTTCCTTGCTTAAAGTAATTTATGGCATTAATTCTACTTGCCAATTCCAAGCTTTGGGTCTCTACAGAACAAGAACACTATTTTTAATCACAATACAGGGACTATGTTAAAAGGCGTTAAGTTACTGTTTCTATTCACACGAGACAGTCTTGAATCAGGAATATAATTGAAGGGAAATTTCTATATCCGATGAAAAAGTAAATACAAAGCTTGAGGCTTTATAGCACAATATTTTAAATAATAAAATGGAAAATGTAACAAGTTGTAATATAGATATAATAATATAATACGGTATAGAAGTAACAATAAAAACTATAACTTACCCACACAAGAAGTACCACTTATGTCAGTAGTATAGCCAACTTTACAAAAACATCTGAAGGAACCCATGGTGTTTATGCATTGGCCATGTCTACATAAATTTGGCATGACTTTACACTCATCAATATCTATGAAATAAAAAATATGACGTGTTTTTTATTTTGGCATGTAATTGCTTGCAGTTAAATACATGATGCCATTAAACAAATATAAATTAATTAAATAAATAGCCATAACCCTATGAGTTTTTTGTAGGGGTCAAAGCCTAATACCTTTCTGTCTATGGATAAAATGATTCACCAGCAGAGAAGCCAGCACTGTAGTAGCCAGACTGAAAATGCGGATATACTAAAAGTTAAAAAGCTACTGAAAAATTCAGGATATTTTTTTTTTAATAAACGAATAAACAAAGTGAATCTCAGTATAACTGTCCTTCCCTTTCCCCAAAACCTCAGCAGAACTTTGCTACGTCTGTCTCACTCAGAGCTAATAGATGATCCTAAATTGTTTAAGAATTTCATTTTATAGTATTTCAATATGATGCCTATTAGTTTTATTCACAACTGTTAGTATCAATTGTTTCAATGTTACTAGAATATTAAAACTTGGTAGAGATGTGCAAAAGAGGTGCCAATTTTGGATGGTTCACTTCTATACAGAAACAGCATGTTTTAGGCAGAAGTGATTGAAGGAAAGTAGGGAAAAGCCAAGACCAGTAGCAGCAGTCTATGTGTAACCTATAAACAGAGTTTATGTTGCATGTTCTCTTGAGATTGGGAAGGTTGGACAATTTATTAACAATACAGCTAAGGAATACAGTTAAAGTACACCACAATATCCTCCTGTTTTCAAAATCAAGAGTATCCCTAGGGATACTAAGGCAATATTATACATCTTCAATTTTCTACCATCCTATAGTTAGAAAAAGGAACTTGTCTGAAGGTTTCATGAAGAATACCTCTCCCGTCAGTGGTGTATCCTGGACCATGTGGACACAGCTTCTTGTACTGAGTTGTTACTAGGAGTGGGCAAATCTCACACTGATTGCCCCACCCTCTTCCACCATCACAACAGCATTCTGATTTGGTGACAAGATTACGGCTACTGGAAGCCATTTGACACATTGTCTGCAAGACTTCAGCAAAGCAGAAACCTTCTCGGTTGTCTGGAAAAATATTTTCATAAAAACATCATCTACGTATATATTTTATGAAATAAAATGAAGATTTTTAGCTATGATAACAGCTTAGCACTTCACATATAATAACGTTAACTCAAAACATTTGATTGTTTATCTCAAAACATTTGATAATTTATATCTCTTACATCAAAGTAAATTTTTAAAAATGATTGTAGCACCCTAATAATAATGAAGTTAGTAAAGATTGATTTTTGTGAAAAAAAACCCACTCCATTTTATGTTGCAAACAGATACATTTATTCTTGTCAGAAGCACTTACAAACTATAGACAAACAGACATAGAAATTAAGGAATATAATTTTACTTGCCAATGCATTCAATTCCAGATGGGCTTGACTGGAAACCTTCATTACACTCACATATGTAACTTCCAATAATATTTATACAACGACCATTTTCACAGATACCAGGCTTACTGTGGCATTCATTTTCATCTTGATCACAAGAAAATAGATAAACAAAAAATGAAATAGCACAAAAGCAAAAAGAGTAACAGCAATTCCCGCAATACAAAACAATTCAAAATGAAAGCTACACTTCTGATCATAGCCAATTAAAAAAAATTCTAAGGCTAAAAACTCCTGAGAAAGACAGTTATATTGAGTGCAAAAAAAATGATATGATTTTAATTTTTATAAGCTTGTATTTCTAAAAACATTTCAATGGGAGGGGTTTTTTTGGAAGGAGAGAGAGATAAGAATTACTGCATGCCAGGGATCTGCATCTGCTTTGATACAAATATGTGTAAAATTGCTGAAAACTTAAATGGTAAATAGTCAGAGATTAGAATGAAAGTATGCATTTATTTGAAAAACTATTTGAAGCTTTAGCTGGATTGAACAAATATAAATTTTGTTTTAGCATGCAAAAAATGTAAGATGATGTAATTTCTAATAAAAATATTTTAAAACTCTTATTTCATCATTGACCATTCTTCATGATATTTATAGCTATGTAGTAAAAGTAGTGCATTTTACATATTATAAAATTTTCAGGTTTATTTTTTCCAGGTGTCTTAAACTACGGAAGTACAAATCTACTAAGAGCTGATAAAATATGCCAGTGATGCACCGTGATAATGTAATTACTATTCATTCTCACATGACAATTTATAATGAGTCAATACATTCTAACCATAATATATGTAAGCCTTTTATTATGAGATTCCTTTGTGAAATATAATTATTTATTTTTATAATTCTAAATTGACTTAGCAATGTTCTCTTCTCTAGTAGTCGTGAGAATTAAAACCCCAAAGGCTGCCAGTCAGAATTATATATAGTCTTGACATGAAACTCTGCATCAATGTGTTCAGTTATACCTTGTTAAATCTTTAAGGTCTGGCCTTAGTTTCTGAGATATGGAACCTGTAGAAGTCCTGTTTCCAGCTTCCTGCCTATGAAAAAGCCTTTTTTGCATTTGTATTACAAACCCTTATTTGGATTCTTTAGCTGCTTCTCTAATAATCTGATGATAATTGTACATAATTATAATGCCTAGCAATAAAATACACAATATTAAAAACTATCACTGTCTAAGAATGAAACATTAAATCAATTTGTTTGCTTTTAAGTTAATTACAGAGAACAAAGTACCTAGTTTCGGAACCTACCAATACAACCTTCTCCATCTGGTCTTCGAGTCATTCCAGGGGGACATATGCACATGAAGGTTCCAATCAGATTTTTGCACATCATGCCTCTTGATTCACAGTCATGTAGACCTTCTGCACATTCATCAAGATCTTTTCAGAAAGCAAAATAATATAAATGTTAGAAAACATATCTATTTTTTCTTAATATCAGAGTTAATTGGAAATTGAATGGCATCCCCATTCTTGTAGCCTTATCAAAAGCCAAACTAAAATATAATGTAGCAATTCAATAATTTATGAGCAATAATATTTTTAATTAATACCAAAGATAATTCCATACTTTATTATTATATACATTCTGCATACATTCTTTAATACTCAGTTCCATCTTTCATACAAGATGACAAAATTATAGCAATAGTGTTTGCTTGTACAGTAAATTGTCATGCTTCAAATTCAGAATCTTTACAGAATACATTGTTCTATAAATTTGTACTGGCAAAAGTACTGTTAAGGTGTCAATATGCTAAATAGATCCTTACCTTTGCACATTTTCTGGTCTTCTCTTAATTCGTATCCCACTGGACAGGTGCATTCATAGAAACCGTAGGTATTTATACAGCGAAAAGCACAAAGCAAAGGATTTTGTGCACATTCATTTATATCTAAGCAAGACAAAACAGAATAATACACTTGCATTTAATAATATGCTTATAATTAATCATTTTCACACATTTCTTAATGCTGTGTGTGGTGCAGTTATCTATGGAAAGATATTGGGATAAGAATTAATGAAGTACTTTCTCAACAAACAAAATTTAGCATATTAGTCATACATGGATTTTTTATTTCTAAAATAATAAATATCTAAAGCAACTAGCATTATTATCTAACAATATTATTTAAAACATTAAAACAATTTAGAACAAGGGAATAGAGAAAAGCATATCACAGAGATCGGTAAAATGAGGATCCAGATTGGGGGGGCAATATGCTGAATTTGTAATCCGCTTATAGAAGACTATAAAACAGTATATAAGTCTAAGTGCTATTCTAGTAATAATGGAGATACCTTACTAGTTCACCAGTCTCCTGAGGTCCCTAGGCCTCATAGCTGATGAAGATGAATACATTTTACTTTCTCAAGCCGATTCTACATGCAGAAATGCACAGGCTTGTGATTCATTGCTGCTATTTGTGTTCCTGATAAATCATGGAGGTTCTGGCCATCATAAGCTCAACTGATTAATTCCAGGCAGTTATAACAATACAATTAATTAGAAACCTGCTACAGTCCTATCATCTTCTTTTTCTCTTTTAAATATAAGTACCCAGAGCAGGCTAGCTGTTGAAATATACTCTTCAGGTGTATAAAAAACATACTGTAACTTACCCTCACAGTTCATCATTGGCCCAGGTTCAAATCCATCCAGGCAGTTGCATTCAAAACTACCGATCACATTGGAACATGTGCCATTTCCACAAGGATTACCAATGGAACATTCATCAGTATCTAAAATATAATAGGCCGAACACGTATTTTAAAACTGAAATTAAAGCCAAGTTTATAAACTTTAGGGGTGACAAAACATGCAATATATAAACAATGTGCAGTATAGAATCAGCACACACCTATACATTGCACTCCAGTGTAGTCAAGGTTGTACCCCAAGGGACATTCACAACGGAATGATCCATCAGTGTTTATGCAGTGTCCATTGGAACAAATACCAGGATTCTCCAGACATTCATTGACATCTAAAGGAAAAAGTTATGCCAAATCTTTATTCTCTATTAAGATTTCAGTTTTTTTCTGTTAAAATTAGTAAAAAAGAAAAAAGCTTTAACATACCACACATTTTTGCATATAATATCTGCTTATCATTTTCATTAAAATGTTTTTCATAAAGTAGTTTCAAGAGCATAAAAACATATCCTTTCAGGGATTTGCCAGATTTATTCTCATTAGACATTGTTGAAAATATTTTAAATTTGATTGGATGTTAACACAGGATGTACATGTGATTAGATAACTTTTGGTGCATTATTTTTATAGGTTTATATTTTAAAATGTGAAGTGCTTACTGTTTAGCATTTTGGTATCAACATGTTAACTAGTGCAATGATATATATATATATATTTAAGTATTTCTTAAATTTGTTTTTATACATTTTATTATACTTCAATTTTTCATTAAGCAACTTTAATTTTTAATACAATAAATGGGATATAACAATTTATTTATTAATAATATAACATTACAACATTAGTTATAGTAATATTAAACAACATTGTACTACCTTATGATAATTCTGCACTTAAGAAGCAGAGAAGTTTTCTTGAAATAAAATTTATATTCACTTCCCTTAGTTAAGTATATAAATCATATTTTAAAAGAGTTCCATCCAATACACAATTTCATTTATTATATAAAACAAGAGGTGAATAGTGATATTTAGTGGAGTGGTAATGAAGGAAATTAGTACCTTCTCGTGTATCATCTATTCCAGGTATTGTTCCATGGCCAAATGGACACAGATCCTGAAAAGCAACTGTTAAAGACAATTTTTGAAACACCACTACTAAGGAGAGAATATACAAAGCAATATTTTAAACTCTCTACTTAAGTTAAATAAAATTTTCCACAAATTTCCCAATTGCTCTTGTATAAGGAATTCAGCTAAGCAGAGAATACGTTCAAAATGTAATCAGTAATTATAGCTGTAATACTACTCAGGATCTAGTATAAGACGGTAATAAAAACAGATGAAGAAAGTTTCTTTATGATAAGTTCCAACTCATGTTTTTCTACTTCCAATTTCATATGATGACTTGATGAGTGAGATCCAGTATTTTAATTTAGGATGTGGTTTTATAAATGGAGATACTATGTATTGGCTTCATGTTTCATTTTTTGCTTTTCTTGAAAAGCTTTGCAATGTTTTTATTACCTTCTTCTTCTTTAGGACACAGTTCACATGGATCACCCCAACCTTCTCCTGGCATCTTGCTGCAACAACATTTTGCCTTGGTGGTATTATATGCTTTTGGCACAGAGCACTTCCCATTCTCAAAGTTAGTGAAACAGAAGCTCTGTCGAGTATCTGAGAGAAAGCAAAAGTCATACCACTGTAATTAATCCCACATTAAGAATGAATTAATCCAGGCTTCTTACTTGGAAATATTCCAACTTAAGATTCTTTTCATCAGTAGGAAATAATAATTTGCCATACATTGCCATGTTGTTGATCAAGCCTTAGTATAGATTACCAATAATTTGCACTAATCGCAATTTACTTTAGTCCTACTGTAGTTACGGTTAATTAGTATATACTTAATTAGTAACAATTACTTTTTTAATTCAACCCTATATCATGAAGTCTGCTGAGATTTCTTTTAAATGTTTATTTGCTTATTCTTTAAAAAGGCATGTACAGCTGAATACACTTACTCTTCATAACTACATAATTAGTTATTTTAATGATCCTTTTAACTACTCTAGCAAAATTTTAAATAGTAAGGGGAGATAGAAATGGTCTTATTCAATAAGAATCAAGATTCCATATTGTTAATTTAGTCACTCATAATATTTGAGTTTATCATTATTGCCTGTTATAACCAATATACTTACCAAAACATCTCCTGCCATTGTCAGATATTACAAAACCTGGAGGGCAGATACACTGAAATCCTCCTGGAGTATTAGTGCAGGATCCAAACAGGCAGATGTTAGGATCCTCATTACATTCATCAATATCTGAAAATGTAATTAAAATATTAAATATTTTCTTATTGAAATCCTTTGTGCCAGAGAGTGGCTGGAAAATGTTGTAATTGTCAATGAACTACATGTTAAAAGAAATTTTAATATCACAGATTAAATCTTAGATTAAAAACATTATGTTTTTATTTGTTTGCTTCAGATACTGTTTTGAAAGATAATTAGCAAAGGCACTTTTTGCTGGATATAAAAATAACAACCATCTCACATGTAAAGGTTTATAAAATCTGTAGTTACAACCTCCTGATGGTGCAAAAAGTCACCATCAAAAAACAGGCCACCTGTAAATAATGTGAGTATAGACCAAACAGGAAATTTGTGATGGTCCAAGGTTTGCTGACCACAATTTCCATAAGGTTTATTCAGCATGGGAACAACATCTGAATGATCATGTTACTTAAACACGAAGGTCGGTATGTTTCTGGTATCACAGATCACACACACACACACACACGTCTGTTTGTGTGTGTGGCACAATACTTAAATTTTATTTACATAAACAGCTATGTTACCATGCAAACCATCTCCAGAAAGAAAAGGCAGCCTTACCAATGCAGCTTTCACTTTTTACTTCATATCCGGGTGGGCAGATACATCTGAACGATCCTTCCAAATTCTGACACGTCCCAGGGAAGCATGAGCCAGGAAGCACTACACACTCATTAATATCTCAATAGAATGGATGGGAAAAAAGTGGAAATTTAAGGATTCTGAGTTGAATTTATTTCTTAAATTTATATTCTGTCTGTCATCCTAGACAGCAAGATTCATTATTTGTCCATAACAGAAGCATAAATAGATATAGCTGACAAGACTGTACCATAATCACTTAATGGCTCTCATAGATATGGATAAATGTTAATTTCTAGTCATAGTTCAGTATTTTTACTGCTGCACCATAAAATATATAGGCACAATAGGCAAATATTCTACACAAATTCATCAAACCTCTCTCAATTTCTATCACTAATTTGCTGGATTCTTTTATAGTAGGTTCAACTTCAAGAAACAGTCATGGCTGAAATAACTGTTAAATCTGCGGGTGAAAAAATTATATCTAATGTTAAAAGCAGTCCCTGCAGATAGTGCATAATCAAATCTCTTGCATGGAAATTTAATGGTATATTTATCCTACAGAAATTAAGCTACTTCAAATCTGCATCCCAAATATTTATTGGGCAGCCAATAAATTTAAATAAACACATAAATAAAATAATTACACAGTTCTATGTGTGGTGCCTAAAAACCTAGAGGAATATTATAAAATATATGTAAAAGTATATTCTACAATGTCCAGTGCAGCTGATTAAATGTGCATTACGTTGTAGTAGCATAGGGCACTCCATAACTGCTTTTATACATACCTATACAGTTTTTGCCATCTGGAGTAAGTTCATAACCTTCATTACATAAACATTTGAAAGAACCAATTTCATTAAAGCATCTTCCATTTCTGCACACCTGCCCAAAGAAGGAACTGCACTCATCAATATCTATAAGTAACCAAGAAAAAGCTAGGTATTTCTCACGAGCCCAAGTGCAATGAAATGCATATATAGACAGTGTTACCATATTAAAGTATAAACACAGTTAATGGATAAAATCATGGAAATGGCAAAACATGGCTGTTAAGGAATAAGGTGTCTGTATATAAAAAAATAATCTCTCGAGCACTTTAAGGTATATGGATTATTTAAGAACAGATATTACTAGACAGATCTTTATTTTTTAATATTTCATACATCAAAGAAATCTATTCAGAAAGACCAGAAATATTTGTATATAAATTTTGATCTTCATCTTTAGTGCATATACAAAAGCCAGTATGGTTGCCACACTTTATGGCAGGATGACAAAGGGAGGCTGCTTTGACTAGGTCTTTGACTGAAGCAAAGGAATTTTTCAAGTCTTTGCACATAGCCCTAATAACTCATACCAGCATCAGGTACGTTATCCAATTCAAGAAAACTCTAGGTACAGGAAGAGTTAAATTGAGTTGAAACAGTCCATTCATATTCACCTGTTGGATAGTGGAAAATGAGAAGAATGTTTCAGTTTAGCAGAGGAAAGAATATCTTCCAATTTGGGGGAAGGCATTGGTTGGGCAAATAGTCTGGTTGATATTTTAACTGCCGGCCGGGAATAAGCTGGAGGGATATGGCAGCAAATCAGAGGATAAGGACAATCACCTTGCCTAGCTGGCTGGCACACCTATAAACCAAGACATCTAAGTTTGGCAGTGATATTAAATAGGTGCAAAAGAGACAGGGCCTCACTCGCAATGGGGAGTACAAATACAGTTTATGTTGATATATGAAAAAGAAGTTAATACTGTAACTCAATAGTGGAGGTAGTACTCTGTGGAATTCTACAATATAGATGCCAGAAGTGCAATCACGTAATTCTACTCTCTGAAACCATCCACAGTAAAACATCACAATCTCCACCACAGAAATTATTCCAAAGATTTTGTGTTTAGTGCTAAAAGTTCAAGCAGGATCAGCATTGCATTCCTTCTATTTCTTTCCAACAAAAGGAAATCTATCAGGCAATTAGGGCCAATTTTATTCTCAAATCTGTCTAAATCCAGACTGCAACTGCTTAGCAACTACATTCTTGGATAATTTGCCACCCTCCCATAAAGTAGACTTATTTGTATTTGATTACAAGTAAAACTCCAAATCCAGAAGAAAACATTTTTGGAAAGAAATAGAATATTTGTTATTTCAAGTGTGAGCCAACTAAAGATATTCTGTGTTTGACCTACATGAGTTTGACTCATAGGAAATTTTTCTAGAATGTCCTCATATTATCTACCATTCTTATCAAGAGCTTTGTTTGACTACAAACTGATAGAATTGAAATATAACAATAGGCCACGTAAAACAACAACAAAGAAATAACTGAGAAATGACAACCAAAACTTATGCAAATTCTGATTAATTAAAAGTATAATCATAATTACACCACTCAATAAAATTTATGAAATTGTAAGATTGTCATATTTTTTTCTGATTGCAGGACTGAAATAAATATTATAGCATTTCCATGTTTCTCTTTGAATGTAATATATCATCACTTTTTCTAAATGATGATATGTACTATTTATTCATTCTCTTACCCATACAGTCATTATTATGAGTTAGCTCAAATCCTGGATAGCAGAGGCAGTTATATGATCCAACTGTATTCTTACAAGTTCCATTCCCACAAGGATGTCTTTCACATTCATCTACATCTATAGATAGAAAACATTAATACCAAAAAATTATTCACAATACAATTAATTTTCTATTTCTTTATGTGTTTTACTAAGCTTATATGGCTCTCAGAAAATTACTCTGGACGGCTTACAGATCTCACTACAGTTTTGTGTTAAAAACTAATAAATGAACAACAAAATTATAGCAACAATCATCATTATCATAATTTTTCATAACTATGCTCATTAATAGAACAAGTATCTTATACCTCAGGAGCAGCTCAAAAACCACCCATCCCCAAAAGTCTTGTAGAACATCCACACTTTAAATATTATTCTGAAATAGTAGCTATCAAGGAAGTCATCCTTATTTCCATGGGTATGCTGTTCATGCAGTCATGAAGCTGATAGTCACATTCTCTAAGACTTTTTTGCTTAGTCTTATTGGGCAAGCAGATTCCACTGAGAGATGATGGTCCTACAGATATCCAAGTCCTCAGCCATTAAAGCTTTAAATTTGAACTGGATCTCCCTAGTATTATGAGCTGTAGGGAGGTAGATTTTTACAGATTTACAGATTATAGATTACCAGAGTTGGAAGGGACCTTGTAGGTCATCTAGTCCAGCCCCCACCCCAGGAGACCCTACACCATTTCTGACAAATGGCAGTCCAATCTCTTCTTGAAAGACTGCAGTGATGAAGCTCCCACCACTTCTGAAGGCAAGCTGTTCAATTGGTTGATTGTTCTCACTGTCAGAAAACTTCTCCTTATTTCTAGGTTGAATCTCTCCTTGATCAGCCTTGCTATAATGATTTGTACTTCACTGAGGCTTTAGCTTGATTCAAATCTTGTGTATAAATGGGCTGTATTAATTGCATATTTTTATTTGTCTTATACCTTTATTAATATTTGCATTATGTACAGCCTCTTGTCTGAACTTTCTATCTGTGAGATCATGTCTTTCAGAGTAATTTATGGGTGCTTATGGAGACAATTGATCTCAGATGCCATTTTTGGATTTCATCTGCTATTGCTGGCTAATTGCAACACTGCTGACAGATGGTGTCATTTATTATGCGATCTATCAATTGGATGTCAGGATCCTATAGGACAGTACATTTGGAAGGTTTCCAATTTCTGGATTTCTGGCTGCAGAACCATCCGCCAGTATGCTTCTTAGAGTAGTATCAGTGACTCAACAAATGCTGAAGCCTTCTAAGACGGAATGATTTGGATCTCCTGGATCTGGGAGCTACGGTATTTCCAACATTGGTTCTGAATGGAGTGGTGCTGTCCCATTCAGACTTGTGTGCAATCAGAGAGCATGTTGCAATTATGGCTAGTGGGTTCTTTCCACAAGTATATCTTATGTGCCAGTTGCATCTGTTCCTAGCCTGGGAGACCATACTTAGTTGTTTTTTTATTGGATTACTGTAACATGCTCTACATGCAGCTGCCCTTGAAGACTATCTGAAAGCTTTAGTTGGTTCAGAATGCAGTGGCACATGGTGGCATAGCTCATTACATCCATGTAACACTGCTGCTCTGTAAGCTGCGCAATCACTTTTAAAGTCCTACATGGCATAGGACTGAATTACTTGCAATACTGTCTTCTCCCAAGAACCTGACCCATACTTTCTCAGGGTAGGGTCCAGTTTCCCTCTTTTAAACTTTGCTGTGTTATGGGATATAGCAAACTTACCTTATTGGTGGGTTATCCTGTGTTCTGGGATTATCTTACTGCCCTCTCAATAACAGGCTTCAGCTCTGATCACCTTTAGGAAAGCTGTTAAAACATGACTTTTCCCCAAAATTTTGGATGAAATTGAGTGGACCTTCTTGTGATTCTTTTTATTAGTGTGCCTGGTCACGGTTTGCCATTTTATATTTATTCCCTAATTATTAACCCTATTTATTTATATTCCCCAACTAGTGGGGTCATATGAACCGACCATGATACACCAATGACTACTCAACTTGTACTCAACATTCTGAATTAGAATACCTTCTGAATGGTCTTCAAGGATAGCCTCATGCACTAGTCTTGATGTAAAATAGTCTTTTGCAAAATTTCTCGGCACAAGAATGGTTGCAGTTGGTGTACAATATGAGGCTGTGCAAAGGTCAAGGTCTCCACCCGCTCTTCTAGCAGGAATCATGAAACCAAGAATAACTGCCTAGTTGCTTTATAAGAGGGAACACAAAATCACCCAGCACCAAAGAAGAAATGCTATTAGAAACTACGGTATTAATTTCTGCATCCATAGCCATTATAGCTTGTAGGAATTGAGGATAAGCCCATTCCTTCTCCCTTCAATCCTCCAAGGACTAAGACATAATTTCAACTGGATTCATAGTGTAACTGAGTATTATCAATTTACTGATCTTCTTGTGCCGATCAATGTTCAGTTCCAATAGTGTTATTTGATTTTATTCATATAATACAGTCTTAACCAATATTTGTCTATCTGGGAATCCTGACTGTTGTAATCTCCATACCTCTGATAATAATAATAATAATAATAATAATAATAATAATAATAATAATAATAATAATAATAATAATAATAATAATAATA